>CAEFZP010000297.1:5000-50000 GCA_903064625.1 Mallotus villosus
AACACACCGTGTAGTCAGGTTAGCTAAGCCCCCTGCTCTGTAGCATGACTCATCAGCAGCAAAGACGTGACCGTGGAGAGACGGGATATCCTGTCTGCCGCCTGTCAGAGTGAAACACCACCAGCCTTATCCTGCAGCCCTGCAAACCCTGCAACCCTGCAACCCTGCAGCCCTGCAACCCTGCAACCCTGCAGCACAACTACCTGTCAGAACCCAACACCACCAGCCCTGCTCTGCAGCTCTGCAGCACAACTACAGCGTGCAGCGCTAATGTTTTCTACTTTTATAGACGTGTGATTTCCCTCAAGCTGCTCTCTCCCTCAAGGACCGGCCGGCTCCGCTCGGATGATAATGATTTCTGTCATTGATGTCATTGATTTTACTCTTTTTTGTGTTATTCATTATCCGTAACCCATTAAAGAGTCTCTGGGAGATTTTCACAATAGACACTTTCACATTATATAATGCTGAGTCGACTGCCAGACTAATTCTAGCCAGCAAGTTGATGGAATGAGTGTGTGTGCTAGTGTTAGTGTGGATGTTAGTGTGTGTGTTAATGTGTGTGTGTGTGTGTGTGTGAGTGAGTGAGTGGAGAAAGAGTGAGATCTTTTCCAAAACATTTAGCTGCCCTGGCCAATCATGGGTGGATCAAAGAGAAACGTTGGCTGGGCTGTTGAAGCTGTAGACTTCCTTTAATAATCTGCACAACCACCCCCTTTATGTGAGCTAAGTGCATGAGTTGTGTTGTGAGTGAGTGTGTGTATGGCGTCAGCATGTGTGTGTGTGTGTGTGTGTCTGAGACTGGGTGTAAGGAAGCATGCTTAAGTAGCAAACTGCCTTTGAGGCAGAGTGCGTGTGTAGACTAGAGCAGTCAACTTCATCATGCCCGGGTGTGGTGTGTGTGTGTGTGTGTGTGTTTATTCAGACAGAGCGAGTGTGTGGTGGAGTCCAGCTAATTGTTCCTCTCCTATCACGTACATCCCCGCTTGAACATGACGTCACTAGGAGCCCAGCTACTCTCTCTCTCGGGAGAGACCAGTGCTCATCTCAGGAGAGACCAGTGCTCATCTCTCATCAGCACCGGGACAAGACAAAGCCCTTTCATGTGTAAACATCAAGCCAGCTCTTTATGTCTCATCATGACCTCCAGAAGGAGAACATCGTTTGTGCATGTCCTTCAGAAACGACGTGATGAAACTTTATTGAACCATCCAGGTACGGAGATTAGATCTGTTGCTCGCCCCCGTGTCCCCCAGTCCCTCACAGCGCCCCTCCTTTCCTAATCTCCACACACAGTTTTGCGGTTACAAAGAATTTTTGGCCCCGTGAAGAGATAGCAATTCCGGCACAGGGTAGTCATTGCCCCCACGTCGACGCCCCTGCCTGGGCTAGCTGTGCTAACTGTGCTAGCTAGCGACCGAGTCTACTGTGCTGCAGTCCGGGAGAAAACCCTGCAGAGAGACAATGTGATCTGAAGGACAAAGCAGTCAAATGGAGATAAAGGCATCAAGTGACACACAGTCTGCGGCAGAAGGCCTGTCTGCTCGCTGTGTCTCAGGTTAGTGCAGTGAAGATGACGCGGCCGGTCTGGGAAGCTAACGTGCAGAAGCCTCAGAAGCTAACTTGCAGAAGCCTCAGAAGCTAACGTGCAGAAGCCTCAGAAGCTAACGTGCAGAAGCCTCAGAAGCTAACTTGCAGTAGCCAGACCGTGAAGGTGACGCGGCCGGTCTGGGAAGCTAACGTGCAGAAGCCTCAGAAGCTAACTTGCAGAAGCCAGACCGCTGAAGGTGCGCGGACGGTCTGGGAAGCTAACGTGCAGAAGCCTCAGAAGCTAACTTGCAGAAGCCTCAGAAGCTAACTTGCAGAAGCCAGACCGCTGAAGGTGACGCGGCTGGTCTGGGGAAGCTAACGTGCAGAAGCCTCAGAAGCTAACTTGCAGAAGCCAGACCGCTGAAGGTGACGCGGCCGCTCTGGGAAGCTAACGTGCAGAAGCTCAGAAGCTAACTTGCAGAAGCCAGACCGCTGAAGATGACGCGGCCGCTCTGGGAAGCTAACGTGCAGAAGCCTCAGAAGCTAACTTGCAGAAGCCAGGACCGCTGAGGTGACGCGGCCGCTCTGGGAAGCTAACGTGCGAAGCCTCAGACAGCTAACTTGCAGAAGCCAGACCGCTGAGGTGACGCGGCCGGTCTGGGAAGCTAACGTGCAGAAGCCTCAGAAGCTAACTTGCAGAAGCCAGACCGCTGAAGGTGACGCGGGCCGGTCTGGGAAGCTAACGTGCAGAAGCCTCAGAAGCTAACTTGCAGAAGCCAGACCGCTGAAGATGACGCGGCCGGTCTGGGAAGCTAACGTGCAGAAGCCTCAGAAGCTAACTTGCAGAAGCCCAGACCCTGAAGATGACGCGGACGGTCTGGGAAGCTAACGTGCGAAGCCTCAGAAGCTAACGTGCAGAAGCCTCAGAAGCTAACGTGCAGAAGCCTCAGAAGCTAACGTGCAGAAGAAGCCTCAGAAGCTAACGTGCAGAAGCCTCAGAAGCTAACTTGCAGAAGCCTCAGAAGCGAACGTGAAGAAGCCAGACTGCTGAAGGTGACGCGGCGGTCTGGGAAGCTAACGTGCAGAACAGCCTCAGTCAGGAGAACCAAGACTTGGCTTTGCCTCTAACACAGGGGCGGTCTTAAGCATCTGGGGGCCCGTTTCAATAACTAATATGGGGCCCTACCCGAATGAAACGGGTGATGAAACAGAGGTAAGGCCAGCCCTGCTCTAACAGTGACTTGTCAGAATTGAAGGTTGGGGGAAACACGTGTTTAAATTCAAGCCACCCAGTAGGCTACGATATCAGAGTATTTGTACCGATACATTATTGCTATTTTATACTTTATATTTATTTTATTCTACATACATGTCCCATTAGTATGACTTTAGTATTAGTTTCATTAGACTTACACCTTTTGTACGGTATAGTTATAGACTTGTTTAAACTTTAACCACTTTAAGATTGACTCCTATATGTTGAATGTCTGCACCCTCATGTCAAAGTAAATTCCTTGTCTGTGCAAAACTTTCATGGTGATTTAAAAACCCTTTCTGATTCTACAGCCTTGTGCTTTGGAGAGTGTACGCGTGGGCGTGTGAACTATCATTGCAAAGCTACTCTTTCAGTTTGAACATTATCTTGAAACTTTGAAATGAAGATTTGTTTCCGAGGGTTTACGAACCAGACGGTTGTCTCTGCTCTGTCTCACATACGGAACGTTCTGGAAGATAATTGATCTCAAACTGTTTCAGGGGTTGTGAATGAAAAAAGGGTTTGAAATTATTTCGCAGAAAGTATTTTCTCTACAGCTGCAAACTGGTGATACACTGGTGGTCTCTCTGAGGATATTTTTGTTACAATAGGTGTGTTGACTGATGATATGGTGATGATATGGTGTCATGAATGGAAAAGCCCTGTGCACCTTAGAACAACTCTGGATACATTAAATCTGTGACAGGGGGTGGAGTGACAGGGGTGGGGTGGGGGTGACAGGGGTGGAGTGACAGGGGTGGAGTGACAGGGGTGTGGGTGACAGGGGGTGGAGGACAGGGTGGGTCGGGTGACAGGGGTGGAGTGACAGGGGTGGGGTGACAGGGTGGGAGTGACAGGGGGTGGGGTGGACAGGGGGTGGGGTGACAGGGGTGGAGTGACAGGGGTGGGGCAGTGACAGGGGTGGAGTGACAGGGGGTGGAGTGACAGGGGTGTGACAGGGGTGGAGTGACAGGGGTGGAGTGACAGGGGTGGGGTGAGTGACAGGGGTGGAGTGACAGGGGTGGGGTGGTGACAGGGGTGGGGGTGACAGGGGTGGGGGTGACAGGGGTGGAGTGAACAGGGGTGGCGGGACAGGGGTGGGGTGGGGTGGGGTGACAGGGGTGGGGTGACAGGGGTGGGTGACAGGGGGTGGGGTGACAGGGGTGGGGTGGGGTGACAGGCGGTGGGGTGGGGTGACAGTGACAGGGGTGGGGTGGGGTGACAGGGGTGGGGTGACAGGGGTGGGGTGGGGGGTGACAGGGGTGGGGTGACAGGGGTGGGGTGACAGGGGTGGGGTTGGGGTGACAGGGGTGGGGTGACAGGGGTGGGTGACAGGGGTGGGTGGACAGGGGTGGAGTGACAGGGGTGGAGTGACAGGGGTGGGGTGACAGGGGGTGGAGTGACAGTGACAGTGTGACAGGGGTTGAGGAGTGACACAGGGGTGGGGTGACAGGGGTGGGTGACAGGGTGGTGGGGTGACACGCAGGCACAGGGTGGTCGCGTGACAGGGGTGGAGTGACAGAGGGTAGGAGTGAAGGACAGGGTGGGGTGACAGGGAGTGGGGTGACAGGGGTGGGGTGGACCAGGGGCGGGGTGACAGGGTAGACAGGGGTGGCTGGTGAGACAGGGGTGGGGTGACGTGGGGTGGGGTGACAGGGGTGGGGTGGTGACAGGTGGCGGTGACAGTGGGGATAGCTCAACAGCAGCGTCATCGTACAACACATCAGTCTGCCTGCACCATCACCAACATCCCTGACGACAGATGTTAAAACTTCACACTAGGAATGTTCAGTACTTTTCAATATCAACAAAAGAATGTGTGTGAAACCCTCTCTCAGCGCCCTTCCTGTGTTGGTGATCAAAGCAAACACAGAGGAGTTTCTACACAGCGATGAAGTCGAGAGTGTATTGATTTTCACTTCACAACCACCCACCCCACCCCTCCTCCATCAACCGCCATCTCCTCACGAAAACATCCGTCTCCCAGACCCTCCTCTCACAGCGACCACGATAAGTCCTGCTCCCTCTACCCTACTTCTCTCCCCCTCCTTTCTCTCCCAATAAAACATCAGATTAGCCTGTCAGACAGCA
Source organism: Mallotus villosus (assembly GCA_903064625.1). Classification (NCBI taxonomy): domain Eukaryota; kingdom Metazoa; phylum Chordata; class Actinopteri; order Osmeriformes; family Salangidae; genus Mallotus; species Mallotus villosus. The sequence continues at coordinate 9,877 of CAEFZP010000297.1, forward strand.
AACAAAGAGAGACATGGAGTTTCCTCAAAACAAACTATCGACCCAAAGAAGAACAGACAGACTGATATGGCATCGCTCATAGGACCCCTCCATCCACAGGAGACCCCAGCATCACCAGAGACACAGTGTTCAGACTGCTTGTGTTCAGCTGCTCGTGTTCTGTGGTGTCTGCAGCGCTGAGAGAGACATGCTGGCGGCCAGGACGCACACCGCTTCTTCAAGGACAAGATACACAAGAAAATAAGAAAGCAGAGGATATAAACATGTATTAAATGTTTGTTCAGACCACACGCGCACGCACGCACGCACAACACACACACACACACACACACACCACACACACCACACACACAGGACACACACACCACACACACAGGCACACACACACAGGCACACACACACACAGGCACACACACACACACCACAGGCACACACACACACACACACAGGCACACACACACACACACACAGGCACAACAACACACACACAGGCACACACACACACACAACACACAAAGGCACACACACACACGCACACACACAACACACAGGCACACACACACCAACACACACACAACACACACCAAACCACAAAAACACAAAACACACAACACAACACAGGCACAAAAAAACAGAACACAACACACACAACAAACAACACTGCACACAAAACACACAACAACAGGAACAACACACACACACACACACACAGCGAACAACACACAACAAACACACACACAAAGGCACACACACACACACACAAACACACACAGGCACACACACACACACACACACACACAGGCACACGCCACACACACACACACAGGCACACACACACACACAACACACACACACACTATACTGTAACAAGCAGATGCCTTCAGACACAGTTCAGTGTGAAAAAGGAGATTTAATGAAGCCCAGTTCAGTGTGCTTTATAACAGTACAGCATTACTATGTGCTCCCCTTCAATGGATTAATAAGATACTACTCCTAAGTGAGAGAGAGAGAGCGAGAGAGGAGAGAGGGAGAGGGGGAGGCGAGAGAGAGCAGAGGAGGAGAGCGAGAGACGAGGGGAGGGATAGGGAGAAGGAGAGCGAGAGGGAGGGATAGGGAGACGAGAGAGCGAGAGGGAGGGAGATTCAGGGGGAGGGAAAGGGGTAGACGATGGTCTAAGGATATTATTGACCAGATAATAAATATTTCTGTTAATTCCCTGTCGCTTGGGCAATATGAACATTTGTTGCATATGTAGGCTAGTCCATGTTTGTTGCCATGCCAATAACAGCCCATGGAATGAAATTGAAACACAATCGAATTGAGAGAGAGAGAGACAGAGACACAGAAAGCAGAGATACAAAGAGGCCGTGCCACTGCTGCAGTGAATCAGAAGCACATGATGACCCTCGGAGTGTTCAGCATACATAGTAAAGCTGGGAGGAGAGGAGAGAACACACGCACACACATTTCACACACACACACAGAGAGCCACACGCACACAGACTCACACACTCACACACACACACACACACACCACACACACACCAGAGGCCACACGCACACAGACTCACACACTCACACACACAGAGACACAGAGAGCCACAGCGCACACAGACTCACACACTCACACACACACACACACACAGAGACACAGGAGCCACACGCACACAGACTCACACACACACAGACTCACACCACCGGAGCAGCTCAACAACACCACAGCCCTCACGTCCGCCTGCTCAGTTAAGGAGCACTGTGATGGACAGCCCGTTCTGCAGCAGCTGTGGCTGCTGTGATTAGACACCTGCTAGGGCCCAGGGTGTGCGAGGGACATGCGGGCACCCCTCTTCCAGGACGAGACCCCCTCCCTAGGGGCAGGGTGTGCGACATGCGGGCAACCTCCTCCAGGAGGAGCCCCCTCCCCTAGGGGCAGGGCTGTGCGGGGGACCTGCGGGCCCTCTCCCCCAGGACGAGCCCCTCCATAGGGGCAGGATGAGCGGGGGACCTGCGGGCCCCTCCACCAGGACGAGCCCCCTCCCTAGGGGCAGGGCTGTGCGGGGCGACCTGCGGGGCCCTCTCCCCCAGGACGAGCCCCCCTCCCCTAGGGGCCAGGTGTTGCGGGGGACCTGCGGCCCCCTCCCCCAGGACGAGCAGGGGGGCAGGGCCACACGAGCACTGTGTCACCTGGGACCTGAGCCCCGCCCGTAAGACTACACCCTAGAGGACAGCACCCCCACACCAGACGGCAAGCACACCTTCACCTGAGGAGGTGTGTGAGCATGGTGTGTGTTGTGGTGTGAGCATGGAGTGTGTGAGAGTGTGTGGTAAGTGTGGTGTGGTGTGTGAGGATGGTGTGTGTGTGTGTGAGCAGGGTGTGTGAGCATGGATTGTGTGGGAGCGTTGTGTGTGTGTTCTCCTCCTCAGCGTTATGGTCACAGCAAGGTGTGAATTATTCACTGAGGATATCACGACCCCGTGGTCACAGCACACAGGACAGAAACACAGCACAGCACACAGGACAGAAACACTGCACACACCAAAACACAGCTCTCTCTCCTACAGCAACAGCAACCTCTGGTTACATGGTTATTGTTGTCAAGTGGTGGTTTGCTTATGTCTGCAGCAGTTTCATTGAGCTGCTGATACTAGTGGTGCATGAGAATGAAGACTGCTCTGCTCTCTGGAGCTGACTCACTCTGCATGTACCGTGACACGGAGGAGAGAGGGAGGAGGGAGGAGGGGGGGAGAGGAGGGAGGGGAGGGAGAGAGGGGAGGAGGGGAGGGAGAAGAGGGGAGGAGAGGGGAGGAGAGAGGGAGAGAGGGAGGAGGGAGAGAGGGGGGGAGGGGAGAGAGGCGGGGGGAGAGAGGTTGTTATGGAAGATACAGCACACGTGAGGAGGTGAGAGAGGTGGAGGTTAGGAGAACAGGGTTGAGAGAGAGACAGGGAGGAGAGAGAGGAGAGAGAGAGAGAGAGAGTTGAGAGAGAGAGAGAGAGAGAGAGAGTAGAGAGAGAGAGGGAGGAGAGAGAGAGAGAGAGAGAGAGGAGAGAGAGAGAGAGAGAGAGGAGAGAGAGTGATGGCCTGTATGTTCTGTTCCGTTTCTGACAGATGGGAGGAAACTGCCTGCTCCCTTTCTGATGCTGTCACATCTACCCTCAACAACCCCTGTCCAAACCCCGCAAGAGAGGGGAGGGAGAGAGGGGGGAAGGGAGAGGGGGGAGGGGGGAAGGGAGAGGGGGGGAAGGGAGAGGGGGGCACGGGGGGGGCAGGATCTAAGGAAACCTGATCCTCACTGTCGGTCTCTAATCAGCAACTTTCACAACCGCACGGCTCGGAAAATAGACTGATACTGACCCCTGCTCTCACTGTTTCCCTCACGACACAGACAGGACATTACTCTGTCTTCACCGAACCCTCCTGATTTCATCTCAATTGGGTTTCATGAAGGCACAGTGCCCACGTGTGAAAGGAAACACTGACCTAATGACCGTCTAAACGGCTCGTAGGCGTTAGCAGTGGATTGCCCTGTGGGGTGCAACGTTTGATGGAAGCATTACTCAGAGGAGTCAACATCAAAAAGACACAGTGACCTGAGGGGCTGGAGGTCAGAGACGTGATGAACCAATCAGCTCCTCAGCTCCAGCCTCGACAAGCTGCTCTGGGATGAACCAATCAGCTCCTCAGCTCCAGCCTCGACAAGCTGCTCTGGGATGAACCAATCAGCTCCTCAGCTCCAGCCTAGACAAGCTGCTCTGGGATGAACCAAACACTGAGCTGACAGGGCGCTGCTCTAAACCAGCTCTCTCTGAGGTACGCATGAGGTCGTTCACTGACTAGACTCTTAATTCACTTTAATTGGTCGTTTTAGGGCTCAACCCTGCCCTTTTCAGGAGTCTGAGATCATGTGGGTTAGGAGGTCATGTGGGTTAGGAGGTCATGTGGGTTAGGAGGTCATGTCTGAGATCATGCAGGGAGCTCATGCTGGAGTGAGAGGACATATCCTGTAGGGACAGAGACACTATAGTGTGACCTTTCTAAAGGTCTCACTTTTAATGCTGAAATTAAAGACTTTGACAAAACCATCAGGGAGAAAGTGTGTGCAGTTGTGTGTGTGTGTGCATGAGTGAGAGAGAGGTGTGTTTGCAACAGTGTGTGTGTGAGTGAGAGTGTGTGGTGTGGAGCAGTGTGTGTGGTGGTGAGAGTGTGTGTGTGTGTGTGTGAGTGAGAGTGTGTGTGTGCAGCAGTGTGGTGTGGTGAGTGAGAGTGTGTGTGTGTGGAGCAGTGTGTGTGTGTGTGTGAGAGTGTGTGTGTGTGTGTGAGTGAGAGTGTGTGTGTGCAGCAGTGTGTGTGTGAGTGAGAGGTGTGTGTGCAGCAGTGTGTGTGTGAGAGTGTGTGTGTGGAGTGTGGGTGAGTGTGTGTGAGTGAGAGTGTGTGTGTGCAGCAGTGTGGTGGTGTGTGAGAGTGTGTGTGTGCAGCAGTGTGTGTGAGTGAGAGTGTGTGTGTGCAGCAGTGTGTGTGGTGTGTGTGTGTGAGAGTGTGTGTGTGCAGCAGTGTGTGTGTGAGAGTGTGTGTGTGGAGTGTGTGTGAGTGAGTGAGAGTGTGTGTGTGCAGCAGTGTGTGTGTGTGTGAGAGTGTGTGTGTGCAGCAGTGTGTGTGTGTGTGTGTGTGAGAGTGTGTGTGTGCAGCAGTGTGTGTGTGTGAGTGAGTGAGAGTGTGTGTGTGCAGCAGTGTGTGTGTGTGTGAGAGTGTGTGTGTGCAGCAGTGTGTGTGTGAGTGAGAGTGTGTGTGTGCAGCAGTGTGTGTGTGTGTGTGTGTGAGAGTGTGTGTGTGCAGCAGTGTGTGTGTGTGAGAGTCTAATGGTCATTATCATACCTGTCCTGGAGTGAATACACAGAGCGCACAAACAGAAACCTCAAAGGCCAGAATGTTCTAACACAATCTAACGACCCTATCAGAGGAGCTGGCCTGCCTGCTGAGGGGGGCGCTGGGGATCTGACACGCAGGGCCGTAAAACAAGACCTGCTCCATCAATCAGCTGTAAAGGGCTCAAGCCGGAGGAGCCTGTGAAGGCCTGACATCAGGCCAGAGGAACCCTAACCCAGAGGCTGGAGGCCGACACAGCTGGGGCCAAGGTCTTCATCTGGAACCACTAAAAACTACTTTCCAACACCCCCCCCCTGCTACCTGCTGAGCTAGCATGTGTGTAGCATGTGCACTGAGCTAGCGTGTGTGTAGCATGTGCACTGAGCTAGCGTGTGTGTAGCATGTGCACTGAGCTAGCGTGTGTCTAGCATGTGCACTGAGCTAGCGTGTGTCTAGCATGTGCACTGAGCTAGCGTGTGTGTAGCATGTGCACTGAGCTAGCGTGTGTGTAGCATGTGCACTGAGCTAGCGTGTGTCTAGCATGTGCACTGAGCTAGCGTGTGTCTAGCATGTGCACTGAGCTAGCGTGTGTGTAGCATGTGCACTGAGCTAGCGTGTGTGTAGCATGTGCACTGAGCTAGCGTGTGTCTAGCATGTGCACTGAGCTAGCGTGTGTGTAGCATGTGCACTGAGCTAGCGTGTGTGTAGCATGTGCACTGAGCTAGCGTGTGTGTAGCATGTGCACTGAGCTAGCGTGTGTCTAGCATGTGCACTGAGCTAGCGTGTGTGTAGCATGTGCACTGAGCTAGCGTGTGTGTAGCATGTGCACTGAGCTAGCGTGTGTGTAGCATGTGCACTGAGCTAGCGTGTGTGTAGCATGTGCACTGAGCTAGCCTGTGTGTAGCATGTGCACTGAGCTAGCGTGTGTGTAGCATGTGCACTGAGCTAGCGTGTGTGTAGCATGTGCACTGAGCTAGCGTGTGTGTAGCATGTGCACTGAGCTAGCGTGTGTCTAGCATGTGCACTGAGCTAGCGTGTGTGTAGCATGTGCACTGAGCTAGCGTGTGTGTAGCATGTGCACTCACACAGGAACCAGACCTGAGGAGGTGATGAATGAGAGAAGAGACGAGCAGACTCACATGGGACCTGCCGGCTGAAGCCCTCGTGGAGGCCACACCCTCAGGAGGCCACGCCCTCAGGAGGCCACACCCTCATGTAGGCCCACACCCTCAGGAGGCCACACCCTCATGTAGGCCACACCCTCAGGAGGCCACACCCTCAGGAGGCCACGCCCTCAGGAGGCGTTCTGACGGGCACATGCTGTCTCTCTGCTGAGTCAGCTGTGTGGCTGAGGAGAGACAGGAGAGAGGCAGGAGAGAGGCAGGAGAGAGGCAGGAGAGAGGCAGGAGAGAGGCAGGAAAAGAGCGCCTCCCTCCCTCTCTCTCCCTCTCCCCCTCTCCCTCTCTCCCTCTCTCTCCCTCTCTCTCCCTCCCTCTCCCTCTCTCTCCCTCCCTCTCCCTCTCTCCCAGATTTAATGCCAAACACATGACATGTTTTATTGATTCTACTTTGATCCTAAACTGCTCCCAGGTGCCAAATTAGTCCCACAAAGCAAACTGAGGAAGGAGGGAGCCGAGTGGTTGTAGGTAAACAGTCTGTGTGTGTTTAAACTGAAAGAATAAGGGTGGTTTAGTGCCTGCAGCGTCCAGAGTCTGCTGTCACTGGGAGACGCGTGTGTCAGGATGATCTCAGCGTGTTGCTGGGAGGCAGCACAGCCAGTCAGGAGAGAGAGTTACATTCATCTCCTTCCCTCTGGGTAGCAAACCTCACTGCAGAGGTGAGAAATAAACACAGGCTCTGACGGATACACTGACACACACACACACACACACACACACACACACACACACACACACACACACACACACACACCACACACACACCACACACACACACACACACACACACACACACACACACACACACACACACACACACAACACACACACACACACACACACACCACACACACACACACACACACACACACACACACACACACACACACACACACACACACACACACACACACACACACACACACCACACACACACACACACACACACACACACACACACACACACACACACACACACACACACACACACACACCACACACACACACACACACACACACACACACACTTTTGAATGTACAGGAAACAAAACCACCCTCAATTACTCGCACTCTGGGAGGTTTACAAGAGCAAGGCTTCAACGATCCAGTCACACACAACCAGCTCTGTTGTTGTCCCAGCCTCCCCCCCAGCCTCCCCCAGCCTCCCCCCAGCCTCCCCCCCCAGCCTTCCCCAGCCTCCCCCAGCCTTCCCCCCAGCCTCCCCCAGCCTTCCCCAGCCTCCCCCAGCCTTCCCCCCAGCCTCCCCCAGCCTTCCCCCCAGCCTCCCCCAGCCTCCCCCAGCCTTCCCCCAGCCTTCCCCCAGCCTTCCCCCCAGCCTCCCCCCCAGCCTTCCCCCAGCCTCCCCCCAGCCTTTCCCCCAGCCTCACCCCCAGCCTTCCCCCCAGCCTGGCACGAGCGAGCAGCATGCTGTCATCTCTCGCATGTTTGGGGCCGGTGGGGGCTGAGCGGGAACTTGCGGGTGAGGGAATGTTGTTCTCATCATGGATCCTGCTTCACGTGGCCATCTGCCATCTTTCCTCTCCCCTCCCAGGAGCCGTGAGGTCCCCAGGGCCAGGCAGGCAGGAGCCCTCTCTGTGGGCCGTGAGGTCCCAGGACCAGGCAGGCTGGAGCCCTCTCTGTGGGCCGTGAGGTCCCAGGGCCAGGCAGGAGCCCTCTCTGTGGGCCGTGAGGTCCCAGGACCAGGCAGGCTGGAGCCCTCTCTGTGGGCCGTGAGGTCAGGCAGGCAGGAGCCCTCCCAGAGGAGCTGTGAGGTCCCAGGACCAGGCTGGAGCCCTCTCTGTGGGCCGTGAGGTCCCAGGGCAGGCAGGAGCCCTCTCTGTGGGCCGTGAGGTCCCAGGGCCAGGCAGGCTGGAGCCCTCTCTGTGGGCCGTGAGGTCCCAGGACCAGGCAGGCTGGAGCCCTCCCAGAGGAGCCGTGAGGTCCCAGGGCCAGGCAGGCTGGAGCCCTCTCTGTGGGCCGTGAGGTCCCAGGGCCAGGCAGGCTGGAGCCCTCTCTGTGGGCTGTGAGGTCCCAGGACCAGGCTGGAGCCCTCTCTGTGGGCCGTGAGGTCAGGCAGGCAGGAGCCCTCTCTGTGGGCCCTGAGGTCCCAGGACCAGGCTGGAGCCCTCTCTGTGGGCCGTGAGGTCCCAGGACCAGGCAGGCAGGCTGGAGCCCTCTCTGTGGGCCTCTGACGGGGCTGAGGGGGGTCAATAACCATCCATACTTCCGCCTCACACATCCAGCTGAAATCTCGTCAATACAATCAATAAGAGCAGCAGCAGCAGTGTTCCTGGTCCATATAGCTTGGTGGGGGGAGGGGAGAAGGCACCAGGGGACGTATGATCTGACATCCCTCACACGCACAGAAAAACCAGCAGCCTCAGAGCATGGTTCTGATTGGACTGTCTGGAGCGTGTCCATGGTGACGTCACTCTGATTGGGTATTCCCAACCCTGGGAGGAGTCAGACTGGGTTTGAGGCTCATGGTTGCAGACAGTCAGTCCACTTCAGAAACACACAGAGAGAGAACGACCTCATGAGGGATCTCTCACAGCACCACTGACAGAGAGGAACCACTTTCACCCAGTTCTCACAGTGGAGCACACACACACACATACACACATGCACCCCCACCCACACACACACAGAGTGCACAGGTGTGTGGGGTGTTGTGGTTCCTGACTGAGGGGTGTGTGTTTGTTGATTTGGTTAGTTGGGTCTATTATGTGTTTGTTTGCTTGGATGGTTGATTGATTGAAATGATTGATTGTATTCTAGAGCAAGCGCTGCCCAGAACAAGCCGTGAAGTGACTACACGGTTTCATGATGTGGTTGTTTAAGCAGTCACCTCAGTAGAGCGAGTGAATCTGCTCGGGGCTGTACCGGGGGAAACTAACAGCTGAATAACAAGTCGCTGCCTCTGTAGCGAGTAGATAAGAGAGGCAGAGACTATATCAAGTAGAGAAGCAGACCCCACGATACATCATGTCCTTTCACTCCACATGAAAATTAAGTGACTTTCATTTCCTCATTATGCCCAAATGCTAAATGGCTCCTTAATGGTGTGTGGAACCAGCTGAGGCTCTGTCAGGAGCAGAGAGATCAGGACTGATCAGGACCAGAGAGAGATCAGGACTGATCAGGAGCAGAGAGATCAGTACTGATCAGGAGCAGAGAGATCAGTACTGATCAGGAGCAGAGAGAGATCAGGATTGATCAGGACCAGAGAGAGATCAGGACTGATCAGGACCAGAGAGAGATCAGGATTGATCAGGACCAGAGAGAGATCAGGACTGATCAGGACCAGAGAGAGATCAGTACTGATCAGGACCAGAGAGAGATCAGGAGCAGAGAGATCAGGACTGATCAGGAGCAGAGAGAGATCAGGACTGATCAGGACCAGAGAGAGATCAGGACTGATCAGGAGCAGAGAGAGATCAGGACTTGTTCTTGTTCTTGTTCTTGTAGCAGCACATCTGTGATGTCATGAGAAGAACATAGTCACAGTGCCATATGTGTCAACATATATGTGTGTTTCAACAAGACTTTCAGAAAGAAGCAGCCAGAATCCTGCTGCCGCTGCTACTTGGCAACAAGGAGATGAAATCAGTCTGTTTTGAACGTTACACAGACTTGTCCAAAAGCTGCTTGTGTAAATGTCAGAGTTTTCATATGAGAACTAATGTGAAATGTGACTGGGGAGCCGTGAGTGATTTACCTGTGAGCACGTCTCTCCCCCCCACCTCCTCCCTCCTCCCCCCACCTCCCCCCCCACCTCCCCCCCCACCTCCCCCTCCCCCAACCTCCTCCCTCCCCCTCCTCGTCTGACAATCAAACCTTGAGGAGATGTTCCACAGAGAACACATGATTTATTTGCTGCAGTCTAGAATCCCAAACAGGAGATGATTCCCTGTCCTCAAACACAACCCCCGGTGCTCATGGCCTCTCTCTAGTTAGATTACCCAGCCAGCGACCTTCTCAGAGGGGCATCAATCTGGCCCCACAGCCTCTTCTCCCCGCACCACCAGCTCCGACAGGCCTGCCGTCTGAAACCCAATAAAGTCCTGATGGATACGGAGCAGAGCAGCGTCATATTTCACCTGACAGTCCTGGAGGACATGCAAATCGCCTTATGTTGCCATGAGTTACAGGCCGTCAACAGTAGTTTGCATGTTGAGAAGTTTCTGGATATGGGGTCTTATTTAACCCACGTCATCAGCGCTCTGTGATGATGTCAGCCTTGACGACCGACCAGCCTGGTTATGAGAGCTTCACTGGTAGACACAGGCCAGGACAGCACAACACAGTCCAGTATAACATCATCCAGGACAGCACAACACAGTCCAGTATAACATCATCCAGGACAGCACAACACAGTCCAGTATAACATCATCCAGGACAGCACAACACAGGCCAGTATAACATCATCCAGGACAGCACAACACAGTCCAGTATAACATCATCCAGGACAGCACAACACAGGCCAGTATAACATCATCCAGGACAGCACAACACAGTCCAGTATAACATCATCCAGGACAGCACAACACAGTCCAGTATAACATCATCCAGGACAGCACAACACAGTCCAGTATAACATCATCCAGGACAGCACAACACAGGCCAGTATAACATCATCCAGGACAGCACAACACAGTCCAGTATAACATCATCCAGGACAGCACAACACAGGCCAGTATAACATCATCCAGGACAGCACAACACAGTCCAGTATAACATCATCCAGGACAGCACAACACAGTCCAGTATAACATCATCCAGGACAGCACAACACAGGCCAGTATAACATCATCCTGGACAGCACAACACAGGCCAGTATAACATCATCCAGGACAGCACACACAGTCCAGTATACATCATCCAGGACAGCACAACACAGTCCAGTATAACATCATCCAGGACAGCACAACACAGTCCAGTATAACATCATCCAGGACAGCACAACACAGTCCAGTATAACATCATCCAGGACAGCACAACACAGTCCAGTATAACATCATCCAGGACAGCACAACACAGTCCAGTATAACATCATCCTGGACAGCACAACACAGGCCAGTATAACATCATCCAGGACAGCACAACACAGTCCAGTATAACATCATCCAGGACAGCTGAACATCATTCTGCTGCTCAGTCCTACTGGAGCAGCACACTCTATGTTGGTTGGCTGACTGCCTAGGTGACTTGTTCACTGGCTGGCTGGCTGGCTGGCCTACTTTAGTCATAGTGCACCTACACCATGAAGCTGGATACAGCTCTGGAGAAGTCAGTACTGGTCTCCCTTCCTCTCACCTTCCCCTCTCTCTCTCTCCCTATCTCCCTCTCTCTCTCCTGCTGGTCTCTCTCCCTCCCTCTCTCTCTCCTGCTGGTTTCTCTCCCTCCCTCTCTCTTTCCTGCTGGTCTCTCTCCCTCTCCTGCTGGTCTCTCTCACTCTCTTTCTGGTCTCTCTCCCTCTCGCTCTCCTGCTGGTCTCTCTCTCTCTCCTGCTGGTCTCTCTCTCGCTCTCTTGCTGGTCTCTCTCCCTCTCGCTCTCCTACTGGTCTCTCTCCCTCTCGCTCTCCTGCTGGTCTCTCTCCTTCCCCTTCTCTCCTGCTGGTCTCTCTCCCTGTCGCTCTCTTGCTGGTCTCTCCCCCTCCTGCTGTCCTGCTGGTCTCTCTCCCTCTCACTCTCCTGCTGGTCTCTCTCCCTCCTGCTGGTCTCTCTCCCTCTTGCTCTCCTGCTGGTCTCTCTCTCTCTCTCACTCTCCTGCTGGTCTCTCTCCCTCTCCCTCTCCTGCTGGTCTCTCTCCCTTCCCCTTCTCTCCTGCTGGTCTCTCTTCCTCTCGCTCTCCCTGCTGGTCTCTCTCCTTCCCCTTCTCTCCTGCTGGTCTCTCTCCCTCTCACTCTCCTGCTGGTCTCTCTCCCTCCTGCTGGTCTCTCTCTCCCTCTTGCTCTACTGCTGGTCTCTCTCTCTCTCTCACTCTCCTGCTGGTCTCTCTCCCTCTCCCTCTCCTGCTGGTCTCTCTCCTTCCCCTTCTCTCCTGCTGGTCTCTCTCCCTCTTGCTCTCCTGCTGGTCTCTCTCTCTCTCTCACTCTCCTGCTGGTCTCTCTCCCTCTCCCTCTCCTGCTGGTCTCTCTCCTTCCCCTTCTCTCCTGCTGTTCTCTCTCCCTCTCCCTCTTCTGCTGGTCTCTCTCCTTCCTGCTCTCCTGCTGGTCTCTCTCCCTCTCACTCTCCTGCTGGTCTCTCTCCTTCCCCTTCTCTCCTGCTGGTCTCTCCCCCTCTTGCTCTCCTGCTGGTCTCTCTCTCTCTCTCACTCTCCTGCTGGTCTCTCTCCCTCTCCCTCTCCTGCTGGTCTCTCTCCTTCCCCTTCTCTCCTGCTGGTCTCTCTTCCTCTCGCTCTCCTGCTGGTCTCTCTCCTTCCCCTTCTCTCCTGCTGGTCTCTCTCCCTCTCGCTCTCCTGCTGGTCTCTCTCTGGTGTCTGGTTGCAGCTGACACAGTGTCGGGCTGCCAGCCTCCCCAGTCTGCAGGTGTTCAGCAGCTAGAGAACACAATCCTTCCTCAACTCCTGAACATCATCAATAATGCACAAGCTCCTCTCAACCAGGACCCAGTTCACACACTGCATCGCAACCTTTACAGAAAGCTACAGGGAGACTTTTTCTGTCATTTCAAATCCCTGGGAGAGTATCCTGCCATTTTGCGTTCACTGACGTGACCTCCAGCGTGTGCTCAGCTGCTACGGTAACAGAAGAAGAAAAACACACAGTATGGTATGTTTCTGTCACCACGGTAACAGTCCCTTTCTGGGCTCCTATGCTGAAAACGGAGGTGGAGGAGAGTGGGACAAACACCTGTCACACACACCTACACACACACACACACACACCTACACACACACACCCACACACACATGCACCTACACCCACACACACCTACACACACACACCCACACACACATGCACCTACACCCACACACACCTACACACATGCACCTACACACACACACACTCTCTCTGTCTCTCTCCCTGTCTCTGTTAACTCTCTCTGTCTCTCGCCCTGTCTCTGTTAACTCTCTCTGTCTCTCGCCCTGTCTCTGCTAACTCTCTATGTCTCTCGCCCTGTCTCTGCTAACTCTCTATGTCTCTCGCCCTGTCTCTGCTAACTCTCTCTGTCTCTCGCCCTGTCTCTGCTAACTCTCTCTGTCTCTCGCCCTGTCTCTGCTAACTCTCTCTGTCTCTCTGGTAACAGTCTCTCTCTCAATTTGCTAATTCTCTCTCTTCCTCTCTCTCTGTCTCTCTGCTAATACCAGGAACAGGACTGGACTGTGGGTGAGGAACAGGACTGTGGGTGAGGAACAGGACTGTGGGTGAGGAACAGGACTGGGCTGTGGGTGAGGAACAGGACTGTGCTGTGGGTGAGGAACAGGACTGTGGGTGAGGAACAGGACTGTGGGTGAGGAACAGGACTGTGGGTGAGGAACAGGACTGTGCTGTGGGTGAGGAACAGGACTGTGCTGTGGGTGAGGAACAGGACTGTGCTGTGGGTGAGGAACAGGACTGGGCTGTGGGTGAGGAACAGGACTGTGGGTGAGGAACAGGACTGTGGGTGAGGAACAGGACTGTGCTGTGGGTGAGGAACAGGACTGGGCTGTTCTCTCTATCGGTCTGTTTCCACTGAGCCTCTCAGATCCACATGCCGCAGGAAGCAGCATGTGTTTTCAATAACAGCAGCTATGAAAGAGCTGTACCTTCCAGGGGTAACCTGGACCATGTGTGGGAGAGCAGGCTGGGCCTTTCTCTCACAGCTACAGACTGAGAGAGTGTGTGTGTGTGTGTGTGTGTGTGTGTGTGGTGTGTGTGCGGGGAGGGGTGGGGGTTGAAATTGCTCCATTTTGGAGCCTATTTTCCAAGTGTGTGCATTACAAGTGTTCATTTTCAGCCTGTCAAAGGTTCGGACTTGAGAGCTTACATAGAGACACACACACTTGCCTTAGTGAGTAAGTAAGTAAGTTTCTGTTACAGTGTCTACTCTCATCACAGCACAGACAGAACAGTACTTCGAGAATCCACCGACCCACAGGCAGCCAGGCAGGCAGGCAGGCAGGCAGGGAGTGCCACTATGAGCCTATTGAGGCTCTTATCAAAGTAATGAGTCTAGTCTACATCATCATCAGGCTGAGAGCTCCTCTGGCAAGGAGCTGAGACAGGAGTGAGGATGCAGAAACACTCACACACACACACACACACACACACACACACAACACCACACACACACACACACTCACACACACACACTCACACACACACTCACACACACTCACACACACTCACACACACACACACACACACACACACACACACACACACACACACACCGTCACACACACACACACACACACACCGTCACACACACACACACACCACACACACCGTCACACACCACACACACACACACACCGTCACACACACACACACACACCACTGTCACACACACACACACTGTCACATACACTGTCACACACACACCGTCACACACACACCGTCACACACACCACCGTCACACCACACCGTCACACACCACACACACACACACCGTCACACACACACACACACACACACCATCACACACACACACCACACACCGTCACACACACACCGTCACACACACACTGTCACATACACACACACTGTCACATACACTGTCACACACACACCGTCACACACACACTGTCACATACACACACACTGTCACATACACTGTCACACACACACCGTCACACACACACCGTCACACACACACCGTCACACACACACCGTCACACACACACACACACACACACCATCACACACACACACAAACACCACACCGTCACACACCACACCGTCACACACACACTGTCACATACACACACACTGTCACATACACTGTCACACACACACCATCACACACACACCGTCACACACACACCCGCCACACACACACCGTCACACACACACACCGTCCCACACACACCGTCACACACACACCACACACCACACACACACAACACACACCGTCACACACACACACCGTCACACACACACCGTCACATACACACACACACACCGTCACACACACACACCGTCACACACACACCACACTGTCACATACACACACACACCGTCACACACACCCGTCACACACCCACACATCGTCACACATGCACACACACACAGTCACATACACACTCACACACACCGTCACACACACACAGTCACATACACACTCACACACACCGTCACACACACTGTCACATACACACACACACACACACACATCGTCCAGATTCCTGAGGTCAGGGTTGTGAGTACTCAGGGGAGAGTAATGAGACACTGGTCTGGAGGCGGGGCCTGTGGAGGCGGGGCCTGTGGAGGCGGGGCCTGTGGAGGCGGGGCCTAAGGAGGCGGGGCCTGTGAATGTTGCATGAGCAGATCTACAGGGTGACAGGAAGTGACACAGCAGAACAGTCATTATGTGCTCATGTCGAGCACATAACAGCAACATAAAACATGAAAATGCAGTTTGTATCTGTCTGTCTGTGTGTTTGTGTGTGTCTGTGTTGGTGTGAGTGTGCTAAAAGGTGCAAATAGTTGAGAAGTATCGTTCCTGTGAGCAGAGTGCTGCTGTCCTGTCAGGACATGCAGGCTGGTCTCAGTTTCGGCCTGCCTCCTCTGTTCTCACGGTAACAGAGAACACATCGTGCCATGGAGACACCGCTGCATTCACAGACAAAATGTCAACCAAGTATACCGTTAGGAGCGCTCAAATGTCAACCCTCTGCAGAGGAAGACACAGCACATCCAGCTGTAAGAAAGAGAGAGAGAGATAAAGGAATAGATAAAGGGAGGGATGAGAAGAGAGATGTCTGAGGAGCAACTGACTGATCCTCCTGTTGGTTCATGTTCGTTCTGATCTCCCAGGCACAGAGAACTGGTTAAGAGAGAGAGAGAGGAGGGAGAGATGAGAGTAGAGAGAGAGAGAGAGAGTAGAGAGGGGGGAGGAGGAGAGAGAGAGAGAGAGAGAGATAGACGAGACAGGGTGGGTTGTGCTTTATCTCTAGTCGATAGCTAGACTCTCGCTCATATCGACGACATCGCGATCGATGATCTCGAGCTCCCACTCGAGACTGTTGTTTAGTAGTTTGATAGATGAGATCGCAGTATCAAGAAGATCTCGTTTAGAAGAATCCTCAAAAAGGTTAAAAAATAATCTTCAGATTATTATGAAATAATCAGAGAGTGAGTGACTGCAGGGTGGAGTGAACTGGTGCTCAGTGTCTTCGTTCAGTGTCCAGGGTATCCCAGAGAGAGACGGGGGGAGGGAGAGGGAGAGAGAGAGAGAGAGGGAGAGGGAGAGAGAGAGGGAGAGGGAGAGAGAGTGTTCAGGGTATCCCTGGCCAGGGGCCCTAATCCCCACACGTCTGGCCCCCCGTACCAGACACCACAGAGAACCAACGCTCCCTCCACACACCACTCTACCCAGGGACCTCTGTCTGTGTGTGTATGGGGGTGTGAGTGTGTGTGTGTGTGTGTGTATGTGTCTGATATCCCTAGATACAGATATTACATCCCTGGTGTCTGGTACAGCCTGGTACCCCAGCAAAGCAGTATACTTGCATTCCTACATCAGTGTCAAGTACTATATGTGTGGTCGCAATTAAATAAATGTGTGTGAGGGTGTGTATGTATGAGTGAGTGTATGTATGTATGTATGTATGTGTGTGTGTGTGTGTGTTCGTGAGAGAGCGTGTGTGTGTAAGGGAGCATGTGTGGGTGTGCGTGAGAGAGCGTGTGTGAGGGAGCATGTGTGTGTGTGCGAGGGAGCATGTGTGTGTGTGTGTGTGTGTGTGAGAGAGCATGTGTGTGTGTGTGTGTGAGAGCATGTGTGTGTGTGTGTGTGAGAGAGCATGTGTGTGTGTGTGTGTGTGTGTGAGGGAGCATGTGTGTGTGTGTGTGAGAGAGCATGTGTGTGTGTGTGTGAGAGAGCATGTGTGTGTGTGTGTGTGTGTGTGTGTGTGAGGGAGCATGTGTGTGTGTGTGTGTGTGTGTGTGTGTGTGTGAGGGAGCATGTGTGTGTGTGTGTGTGTGTGTGAGGGAGCATGTGTGTGTGTGTGTGAGAGAGCATGTGTGTGTGTGTGTGTGTGTGTGCATGTCTGAGCGGCAGACTGTGTTCCCCTGGTCTCCTGTCACGGCCTGGTACTCCAGTAACGAAGAGCCACAGTGAGTGCCAGGCACCACCGGTCACACACACACACTCTCACACACACACTCTCACACACACAGCCAGCCTTCCTCACACACCTAACAAAGCCTGGCTGAACTCACCAGGACACACACTCACACACTCACACACTCACACACTCACACACTCACACACTCACACACTCACACCCACAGAGTGTAGAGAGCTCCCAGCTGGGGTTTGATCCCGTTCTGCCTTCAGGGGGGCTGGAGTCCATACACACCAGAGTCAGACTGCTCTGGTCATTCTGATGTGTCCACAGGGAGAAGCAGAACCAGAACCCTGCTCAGAGGAGCTGTCAGGGTCCACAGGGAGATGCAGAACCAGAAACCCTGAGTACAGGGTACAGTGTCCACACTCCTGGAGCTCTCCGAGTACAGGGTACGTGTCCACACTCCCTCTGAGTACAGGGTACAGTGTCCACACTCCCTCTGAGTACAGGGTCCACACTCCCTCTGAGTACCGGGTACAGTGTCCACACTCCCTCTGAGTACAGGGTACAGTGTCCACACTCCCTCTGAGTACAGGGTACAGTGTCCACACTCCCACTGAGTACAGGGTACAGTGTCCTCACTCCCTCTGTGTACAGGGTCCTCACTCCCTCTGAGTACAGGGTACAGTGTCCACACTCCCTCTGAGTACAGTGTCCACACTCCCTCTGTGTACAGGGTACAGTGTCCACACTCCCTCTGAGTACAGGGTACAGTGTCCACACTCCCTCTGAGTACAGGGTACAGTGTCCTCACTCCTGGAGCTGTTGTGTTGCATAAGAACGTCTGACGCAGGAGGAGAGATGGAAGAGAGGAAATGTGTTCGGGCTAAATGGGGATAATTAGTGTACAAACCTCTCGCTACCGGCAAACAGAGAAATATATGCACTTTTAATTTAAGTGTATATATTATATTTAATGTGTCAGAGGTTTAGATTTCAGAGAGCACAGAGAGAAAACAGCGGAGATGCTATAAAAATATACACAGCTTTAGAGAGAGAGAGAGGGAGAGGAGAGAGAGAGGAGAGAGAGATGAGAGAGAGAGAGAGAGAGAGAGAGACAGAGAGATAGAGGGAGAGAGAGAGAGCAGAGAGGACAGAGTAGAGAGGGTAGAGAGAGAGAGAGAGATAAGGTGGTAGAGTGAAACCTCACAATAATCTGTGATGTTGCAGCATGGCTTTCTCCCTTAACCCAGGCAGAGTGACTCTTCCTCTCTGCCCTCCTCCCGTCTCATCATCACTGTGTGAAGCATGATAACACACACAGCCTGGGGCAACACTTACACACACCTACAGGGGCTCAGAAGCCCCGCTCCTGCCTCCCTCCCTCCCTGCTTCCTTGCTTCCCTGCCTCCCTTCCTCCCTCAATCCCTCCCTCCCTCCTTGCCTCCCTGCCTGCCTCCCTCTCTCCCAGCAGGAGTCAGGGGCAACAGAGCACTGGACCAGCAGTAGTCAGGGGCAACAGAGCACTGGACCAGCAGTAGTCAGGGGCAACAGAGCACTGGACCAGCAGTAGTCAGGGGCAACAGAGCACTGGACCAGCAGTAGTCAGGGGCAACAGAGCACTGGACCAGCAGGAGTCAGGGGCAACAGAGCACTGGACCAGCAGTAGTCAGGGGCAACAGAGCACTGGACCAGCAGGAGTCAGGGGCAACAGAGCACTGGACCAGCAGGAGTCAGGGGCAACAGAGCACTGGACCAGCAGGAGTCAGGGGCAACAGAGCACTGGACCAGCAGGAGTCAGGGGCAACAGAGCACTGGACCAGCAGGAGTCAGGGGCAAACAGAGCACTGGACCAGCAGTAGTCAGGGGCAACAGTCTGGTAAACACTAACATCGTATTAACTCATCAGACGCTGTTATCGAACGCCACGTATAGAGGGGGGGATTTGAACCTGAGACCTCTTTATCAGATGGCAAATGCTCTACCCACTAAGCTCCACCCAGAATGTATTCCCACAGGTTCGAGGTGAGATATGTTGTGTGGACATTAGCATGCCAGTTTAAGAACTTCCTGTAGGTTAGAGTTATAAACGTGATTCATGATTCATGGACAAAGCCAGGCCAGAGGACAGAGTTTAAAGAACGGGAGGATATCTGTGATGGTCTTCAGCATGACCCTGTCACTGATACACTGGGGGGATGTCAATGCTACTGATGCCCGGTGAGACGCAGCCTCGAATCTTCTGTGCGTGCTGAACATGACGACAACTGCTACTGACAGGCTCAAACACTTCCACGTTGTGCAGACAGAGAGATGATTACACAACAGTTGGCTCTGAGATATCTCGCTAACTCACCACTCTCGTTCTTCCCGCAGATGAGGTGCTGGTACTGCAGAAGAGTCCCCCATAACTCCGCGTCGTTGTTGACAGCGTGTTCTAACGCCTCTACGGTAAACTTCGGGACGCCGTTATCTTTTTCCACCGGCGCACTGCGCAGCGCCCGCGCGTACACCTCTCGGAACAGACTCTCCGTGCATGCTGTCAAGTAGATGGCCGCGTGCTCGTGGATCCTGACCGCTACCCTGCTTTCCACCATCCACCTGAAGAACCGCCCCACGTTGAATATGAGGCCGCACCGGGCCGATTTCCCGCGGCTGAACTTGTCCTCCGTGCTCATATTGTACAGAGACAAGGCACTCAGCGCCGCGGTGATGCAGTTCATCGACACAGTCCACGACAAGACTATCTTTATGGCACTTTGAATCTCATATTTGGTGCATTTGGCGTAACGCAAACTCAGGCGTTGTGCCTCTTTGGCGACTCTCACCAGCGCGCGGCTGACCAGTACCGAGAGATGGGCCAAGACCTCCGGTGACAAGAGCCCCTGCCTCAGCTCCTCGTCCCGTATCAGCGCGCTCTCCACTTCCTCCAGGGTCCATGGCACGTCTTCTAACTCCGGTAGTTTCGCGCACTGACCGGAGCACTCCAGCGCCTCCGAGTCTTCCACCAACACGGTGTTGACCGTGTCTAGGCTGTTGTGTCGACTGTGCATCGAGTCGGTTAAATGCCAAAAATTCCCCCCATACGCATTCGGTGCATGTGCCTCGAAACAGCACAGCGACGCAGTGGAAGACCTGAACGAGTCGGCGGCTCCACCATAACCCGAGTCAAGCGTCAAATCCTCCAGGGTCCGCGCCACGGACTTGCTACTCCTTGCCATATCTGCTCCTCATACTGCAAGATGGCTTTGAAAATAGTGTTTAAAAGAAATTCACGACGTAAGAAATATAAAGGGCTTTAAAACCGCTTTGTTTTCCCGTTCTTTGATCTCCACTACGAGTCGTGTTCGGTAAAGTAACCCTCAAGTAAAAACTTGGAGCTCATCGCATATCAGCACAGTATAGGCTACTGCAACAGCGCTCACAATATTACGCAGTCAAGATCCTGACAGTTAGAGGCGGGGCTATGGAATACAGAGCCGTGCCAGGAGCCAATCAAGTAACTGTTCAGAATAACACAAGCGTTTGAATGACGGCTTGTCTCACCCATTTCCCTGAAAGCAGGGTACTATAGCTGGGCCAGACAGCTTGGATCCCCTCTCTGGAGGAGAGTTAATAAGTATCGCCTGTCACACGGTCCACGTGTCACAAGAGGTCCTTTGAGGGATATGCATCGTCTAAGTGTGGTTCTGTAGCCTATAACAAACTGTTTAACATAGACACATCAGGCTGGTGTCAGCGCTTCTTGATTGGCCCGTACAAGACCAGAACCTTGTCCGACTGTGACGGTAACAAGACTCAAGGCCATTCATTATGGATGACATGCATCCCGCCTCCCAGGAAACAGAGCAGGAACCACCACTGAACCAGCTCCCAAGGTCGTCAGGGGAGAGCTGCCTCCTTTACCCAGGAAACTCGCCCGTCCAAAGCCACTTCCCTGATCTCACTATAGATGACACTAATTCTACAGTATGTGTTTGTGTGTGAGAGAGAGAGAGAGAGAGAGAGAGGGACAGAGAGGGAGTGGTGAGAGAGAGAGAGAGAGACAGAGAGAGACGTGGGGGGGATGAGAGATAGAGAGAGAGAGAGATGCTATCTAGCATCTATACCCTTCATAGAGTAGTGCGAGATCTCTGATGACTCTCGACTTTCTGCGCGAGTCGCTCGTCTAGGAGTCTTTGGGATTTCTCGTATGAGCTAGATCGAGATGTCGGGTATCGAGAGACGATCGAGAGCGAGAGAGAGAGAGAGAGCTTGGGGAGAGATAAACAGCTCACTGCTTGGTTAGAAATACTGCATGGTGAGAACACAGACATCCAGAGGAAGGTCACAAAGCAGCACATCCCCTGGTGAAGATCACAGTGTTGCACAATGTGTTCAGGTTCTGAATGACTGTGTCGAGGTGAATGACTGTGTTCAGTGTCTGAATGACTGTGTAGAGGTGAATGACTGTGTCGAGGTGAATGACTGTGTAGAGGTGAATGACTGTGTAGAGGTGAATGATGTGTTCAGTGTCTGAATGACTGTGTAGAGGTGAATGACTGTGTAGAGGTGAATGACTGTGTAGAGGTGAATGACTGTGTAGAGGTGAATGACTGTGTAGAGGTGAATGACTGTGTAGAGGTGTGTACATGAACACAAGCAACATGCACTTATTGTGCATCCTATAAAAGGGACATGAGGATTGGACACACTAACACACTATCACACTAACACACTAACACACTATCACACTATCACACTATCACACTAACACACTATCACACTATCACACTATCACACTATCACACACTAACACACTAACACACTATCACACTATCACACTAACAGACACTAACACACTAACACACTAACACACTATCACACTATCACACTAACACACTATCACACTAACACACTATCACACTATCACACTATCACACTATCACACTATCACACTATCACACTATCACACTAACACACTATCACACTATCACACTAACAGACACTAACACACTATCACACTATCACACTAACACACTAACACACTATCACACTAACACACTAACACACTGACACACTAACACACTGACACACTAACACACTAACACACAAACACACAAACACACTATCACACTAACACACTATCACACTATCACACTATCACACTATCACACTATCACACTATCACACTAACACACTAACACACAAACACACTATCACACTAACACACTATCACACTGACACACTGACACACTGACACACTAACACACGGACACACTGACACACTGACACACTAACACACTGACACACTAACACACTAACACACTAACACACTATCACACTGACACACTATCACACTGACACACTGACACACTACAAAAAATGTTTAGGGGGGTTATAACTTGAGAGG
Source organism: Mallotus villosus (assembly GCA_903064625.1). NCBI lineage: Eukaryota > Metazoa > Chordata > Actinopteri > Osmeriformes > Salangidae > Mallotus > Mallotus villosus. The sequence goes on from CAEFZP010000297.1 coordinate 32,524, forward strand.
AAATTTGAATAAAAAACCTGGTGTTCATACCCCCCTGAAGAGAATGTTATTCACTCTGAATGTGTATTTCAATATGTGGAATGGTTTATATGTAGCTCTCAAGCAAACTTTGAATATAAATTGGTTCATAAGATTCACAAAAACATGTTTTTTTTGTAGGAACATCCAGTATTGTATACAGGAGTTTTCATTATTGAAGCAACAGTGAACCCTAGTGCACAAAACATGAAAACCTTAAAGAGTCTAGACTCTCTAGACCCTGACCCTGACCAGGACCCAGACCCACTAGAGGGGGGAGGGAGGGGAATGAAAATAGCTGCATAGGATAACAAATCATTCATTTGAATCAGGGGCAGAAGACATATCTAAAACATGCAGGACAGGGGGTCCCTGAGGACCAGGGTTGAGAACCACTGATTAAAGGAATCACATGGACCGTTTACTCTGTGATTGGGTGTAGAAATTGACATTTGTTTGGAAAATGAAAACACATTGCATGAGCGTTTTAATTGTTAAAAGTTAAATCCACTTACCTTAAGACGCTGCTGTAATTTTACATGTGATTAATAGATATGATTGATATTTTTAATTTTGAACGCACAGAGTTGTTTAGCGGTAAATTCGGTTCGTGTTGTATTCATGTTGCTTCTGTGCTCGCCATCACAATCTAACTGCGTCGTAGGTCTTGGTTTTCCCGGGGCAATAGAGAGAATGTGGGAGAGCATTAAAGTTGCTGAATTTAGTTAATTAATTTTCGTTGAAGCCAGGCGTTAACGATTGCGTGGTGCATTGTGGGGAGGCGAGGGCAGCTGAGAGTTAAATAATGCTGTAGTAGTGGACACATAGAGGTAATATTAAGTAGAGAGAGCCAACATCGTCTTCCAAGATGGCGTCCCCATTCATTTCTATGAAAAGTGCTCAGTGGCGCAGTGAAGCAAGCTAGAGCGCGAAACGGACAGCGCCATCTTTCTACTTCCGTGTCTTCCGGTCTAAACTAGGAAAAAAGTGAGCCCATAGCTTTTAACGGGCTCACTTTTTTCCTAGCTCCAAGCTGGCTCCGAGACTCGTGCACGCTTGCAAATAGCTGTACACGTCATACTTTGCGACAACCAGTCGCGAGCTTGTGAGCTGGAGCTAAGGCATTGCAGAAAACTGTCAGAATGTGGTACAAGTCCGATCAAGAAGCAGATACATGTGAACTTACGAAAACCAATACTGTAATATTATACGTGCAATGCCTATACGTTGTTCTTTTTGCTCCGTGTTTTTAGTTTGACTGCTAAGTATTGTGTTGGATTAAAGAAACCGCAAGCTTGAATATTTGGCTCCGTCGTTGTTCTAGCTCGGCAAAGCAAGCTAAATTAAGCCTACAGGCTATACCTATGTTACTATTATAATGATGATGAGTGTTGCTTACTATTACTAGCTTATTGTTAATGCCATCGTTGTAGTGTTAACTGACAAAGTTCTAACAATATAACGACCATAACAATATTGTCGTTATCAGACATGATTTATTCATCTTCGTCTTTGCTCCAGAATAACATGTTATCTACAATGACGCCGTAACATGCCACGATATTATAACTAATTATATTAGGCTATAATTAGCCTACTTTGTCATGCAATGAGAATAATCGCGTTCATTAGCCTACAAAATGGTTAAATATGCTTTAAAATAACGGAAATGAACTCTAAAAACAACCGTCATGTATATGTGCAAGCATTTGTAAAACGTGCTACAATTAAGGCAGGCAATTTTAGATTACCAAGTCCTTTCTCCTTGTTCTCATTCAGCTCAGGTAAATCAGCGACTTTCTGATGTTCCCTTGTGTGCTCGTCCCCTGTTAGTATCCGCGAACACGTTTCGAGGCAACTTTTCTTGACGTAAGCAAATAAATGGGGTGCTAGTTTACCTATTTCGGATTGGTTTCAAACATAGCAAAAATCAGGAAAAATTATTCTATGAAAAAGCTAGTAGTATGAGCCAGGTTCGACAATCGAACAAAAATTATTGGGGGAGATAGTTTTGTAAATGTTGACTGGAGTTAATAGATTAAAAACGACCGGAAGACACGGAAGTCAAGTCGAAGATGCAATACCACCTACATCCACCGGGGCCGTTGCTTCAACCCAAGGGGCGAGGGGTGGGGGCTTGAGTGGACACCAGAGCCATAGAAAAAGAGAGTTGCGACACGCTTTGATCTCGCCGACACGTGATCACGTGGTTCATGTAGCTCTCAACAACCCCACACTGCTGTCCACCTGTTTGAATGGTTTTCAATTTAAGCTGGCCAACGGAAGTCGCTTTCTCAGGCAAATTACCTTCTTCTATCTTTTTCTATGGCTCTGGTGTGTGTCGCACCGCAATTAGCGTAGTCCGAGCTACCTACTTGGCTGTTCGACAAGACTCGTGTTCCAAACAAAACTACTGAATAGTATTTATAGTTTAAAGGTATAACATATTTTGAATAAAACAACAATAAAGACCAACAGTTCCGTATTTCCTGCAGATTCTGGTAGGTGTGCTTGTCGGATTCATGAAAGGTCGCTCGTGATCTCACACTTGCTACCAATAATAGCGTGCTAAGCTAGCTAACTCAAATTCAAAGAAGAAGCTAACTCAAGTTACCCATCTTATTCAGTGGTGATTTTCTACCTTTTGGCCAGTGTGTTAATGATTCGGTTCATGATTAGCTAACCGGTTGGAACGCGTTTACGGTCTTGTTCAGACCAAGATACCACATTGCTAGACGAAGGCCCATGTGGCCGAAGCGGGGATCCCGCGGAAACATGTAGGGGGTCTTTTTCCACATTCAGTAGCCAACATAGCTTTTTTTCAAGCGCTTACTACATGCATTAAATCGCTCAGTCAGCCTAATTAATCTTCCTTGCTAGCTCCTATTGTTTAAAGAAGTGTTTCTCTGCACGCTGACTAGATGCAATCTACCGGCAAAAGGGAAATTTGCTTTTATAATCGAGTCCACTTCTTATGAGCTAAACAAGTTGCTCTGTGATCTGTTGCAGTGGACCAAGCTAATGATGAACGCCTCATCAATGATTGAAATAGCCATTTTGAAGGTAATGTCTGCCTGTATATTTTATACCAGGGGTTTCATCTATCAACATAGTTTGATTTTCTGAATTTGTCTTATTTTGTAGGTCGAGAATCCCTCATGTCTTTGGGGGCGGATCGTGAAGGGTCCAGGGATAAACGCAGGGAGACCTAAAGAATACAGTGAATTACAAGTGAACATGAATCTTTATTATCACGCGGTCAACCAAGACGTTCAGAAGGTCAAGCCCACCTCCCTAGCGGAAGGACAGGTAATTATCTCTATTTACATTTAGTCATTTAGCAGACGCTCTTATCCAGAGTGACTTACAGTAAGTACAGGGACATTCCCCCCGAGGCAAGTAGGGTGAAGTGCCTTGCCCAAGGACACAACGTCATTTGGCACGGCCGGGAATCGAACTGGCAACCTTTAGATTACTAGCCCGATATCCTAACCGCTCAGCCATCTGACTCCTATTTATCGCTTGACGAAGTAGTTTGCGGGTATTGTCCTTGCCGTGGCAATGTCGTCTGCAGAACTTTGTATGTCCAAGCTAGTGTAGTCCAGTGCATACTGCAGTAAAGCGTGCATACTGCAGTAAAGCAGCGCGTGCCTGAGATGTTGACCCGCTGGTCGCTTCTCCACCAGGTGTGCATGGTGTATTTCTCTGCCTGTAAGAGGTGGAGCCGAGCCGTGGTGGAGTCACTCCTCCTGGGCTCCGGGGGCAGTCAGGCCATGTGCTTCCTGGTTGACCATGGAGAACGCGTCATCGTTCGCTCAGATGAGTATGTCCAGCCACCAGCACTTGTATAGCGCAGTCTACATTGTGGTTATTCAACTGCTAACTGCATTAGCATAGCTTATTCTACAGAATGACCCTTCAACTGTCAACTATGTTATTGTGTTGCGATATGAGTGGTAGTTCCAAGACTGTAGGAAAGATCTGAAAGGGACAATTCTCTGCTCAGGGTCCGAGCTCCACTGGAGAAGTTCCTGCAGCTGCCTTTCTGGGTGAGGAAGTACCATCTCTCTGGACTGCACCCCCTCAGGCTGCTGGTGTCCATATGTGAGGAGAAGGCCGTGCTTGTGTAAGGCTCCCGGCTGCCAATGGTTGTGCCTGAATAATAGTTTTTCTATTTGAAGGAAGTGACATGGTAGCATCTCCCCCCCCCCGCTATTCCTTTTGTCTTGCAGCCCGTCGACGCAGTGGGACAGCTCAGCTACACGATACCTGCACAACCTCCTTCAAGGTATCAAAAAAGTACAAAAAAAAAGAATAATCAGTAAACCTATACATCAAACTTTCATTAAACATGCAGTAAGAATTCTCAACAACATGCAATACCTCGGAATACTGAGACTTCTTTTCTGGAATGTTGAGACTTCCACTGTTCTAAACAGGCTCTTCCTTCCTGTTCCATTCTGATCCTGTAGCTTCCACCCAGATGGAGGCGGTGCTGCTGGACACAGTCTCAGGCTCCACAGCCATCGAGCTCTACCTCACCATCAGGAACGTGAAGGTAACGCTACCACAACGTCTCCAGGAACAGGGGTTGCTAAATATACACGGTGAGCGGTTCTTCAGACTTACAGACCGCGGTTTTCTCCCCTCCACCCAGATATGTGCGAATGACGACCTGGTCACCAAGAAGTTTGCGTGTTCCACGAGTGAGGAGAGCGTGGGCGGGGCCCTGAGTGGCTTGGAGGATCAGCCCCCTGCTGTGCTGGGCTGTGACATCTTCCAGGACACGGGCAACTTCCTGGCCACCAGTGGGTGCCTTGCACGGTCCCTCTCATCTCTTCTTCCTACCCTGCGGAACCCTCCAGAATCTCTTCTTCCTACCCTGCGGAACCCCCCAGAATCTCTTCTTCCTCCCCTGCAGAACCCCCCAGCATCTCTTCTTCCTTCCCTGCAGAACCCCCCAGCTCTACCTGACGGTGAGCCCACCACCCTGCTCAGACCACACTGACGGGGCTCGCTTCCAACACATGCATCTCTCTAAAGTGTAGCTTCTCTAAAACAGAGCTGTGTAGTTTTATAGGAACAGCGGTTCTGAGAGAGCCTTGTTTTACCGTCTCAGATCCCAGAGGAGGACCGTCTTCAAGCCAGGAGGGGATGAACACCGTAAGAGCAGCAGGACTACCTCTTCAACACAGCCCCAAAGTCTGAGACCACATCCAACATTTAATACTGACAAAAAGCATTCTGTAATATCAGAAGAAGCTCTTTAGAACGTCGTCAGATCAGACTGAGGACATGTGTCATCGCTTCTCCTCGCTGTCATTAAAGCTAAATTCTGACATACCAAATACTAAGACTTGTGTACATTTTTCAAAGATACAACTTTTCACTTCAACTGTTAAGCTATCATTTGCAATGCAATAGAATTTGAAGCGAGCATCTTGATTAGTGATCTCAGACTTTTGGACACTACTGTATATCTGCTCTCATTCAGTAACTTCATCACTCTGGAAGTGCCGTTGTCATGTGTGTTTTCCGATCTGAAGTTTGAAGAGAAGGAGGAGGGAGATGAACCAGTGACCCAGACGGTGGGAGAGCCAGACCAGACTGCTCCACAGACCCAGGGAGAGACCCAGGGAGAGACCCAGAGAGAGACCCAGGGAGAACCAGGCCGAGCTGCTCCACAGACCCAGGGAGAACCAGGCCGAGCTGCTCCACAGACCCAGGGAGAGCCAGACCAGACTGCTCCACAGACCCAGGGAGAGCCAGACCAGACTGCTCCACAGACCCAGGGAGAGCCAGACCAGACTGCTCCACAGACCCAGGGAGAGCCAGACCAGACTGCTCCACAGACCCAGGGAGAGCCAGACCAGACTGCTCCACAGACCCAGGGAGAGCCAGACCAGACTGCTCCACAGACCCAGGGAGAGCCAGGCCAGACTGCTCCACAGACCCAGGGAGAGCCAGGCCAAACTGCTCCACAGACCCAGGGAGAGATGCCTGCCTGGTGGTGAGTCCACAGATATACCTCTGCTGGTGGTGCTCCACCTCCCTTCTACAACACAGTGAAACAGTCACCTCCTGTCCCCTTGTTGCAGTAACGGAGGAAGCCCTGCAGTCCAACGGCCTGGAAGTAGCCCTAATGCTGTGGAAGTGAAGGGTGTTAAACTGAGGTGTGTTATTTAGACAGTCAGTTTGAATGAGGTGATAATGATGTAGCAAGGTCCTCTTGAACTGACCTCTAGTTTGACCTCCACATGTTTGTAGTGCTGCCCGTGATGTGGCTGGAGGCCCTGGGATCCACACCCCCACACAGCAGGAAACCATAGAGGAAGAGCTGGCCTGCGCACGGTCTGTCTGGTGTTCCTTCTTTTCCAGTTCTATGTCTCTCTTTCTCTCTCTCTCCAGTTCTCTTAGTGTCTCTCTCTCTCCAGTTCTCTTAGTGTCTCTCTCTCTCCAGTTCTCTGTCTCTCTCTCTTCAGTTCTCTGTATCCCTGTATCGTTCTGCACAGGTTGTTGCAGTTTCTCAACCCTGGTCCTCTGAAGCTGGATCTAGACTCTCCTGAAGCCACTGTGAGCATCAACATTTCACAAAAATACAATAACCAACTAAAATAAATACATATTTATCGGTCATTATAAATGCCGATACCGATAGTTTGCACCGATAATATCGTCCCGCCGATAATTTATATTATCGTCCCGCCGATAATTTATGTTATCGTCCCATGTTATCGGTCGGCCTCTACTCAGGACCTAAGTAATGTTTGTGAAAGTGTTTCACTGTAGTGGTTTCCTCCCTGTATGACTGTCAACCTTGCCTTCTTGTGTCCAGGAGTTCAGCACCGACCAGAAGAACAGCACCAACCAGGAGAACGGGACCGACCAGGAGTCCAGCACCAACCGGGAGACCAGCACCGACCAGGAGACCAGCACAGACCATGACACCAGGAGCAACCCGGTCAGGATTGGGGTGCTGGTTCACTCTGCCTTCCCCATGGAGCCCTGCTCCAGCCTGGCCAGCGCTCCCATCCTGGACTCCTACAGACGGGTACGCAGCCTGCAGGCATGCAGGAAGCCTCGCAGCTCTCTGTCTGCAGCTCTCTGTCTGCAGCTCTCTGTCTGCAGCTCTCTGTCTCCATCAGCATTCATATCAGCTGTTCTTTAGAGCTGACCGTGTTAAGAGATGAGATGTCTCTCGTTTCAGTGCAGTAAACAGGTGGAATTTTCTTTTAAAATGACAGTAGCAGCAAATAAGCTGTCCTTTGTGACTCGTCATCACCTGATAAGGATAGGGACGTCTCTGGCTCAACGTCAGAGTGCGTTTTAGGGGGGGGGGATCTTTTGGCACCTCCTGATTCGATTCTTGGGGTCATGATTCGATAAAAAAAATCGATTCATGGTTTTTCCGATTCCACATTTTTTCCATTCAATATATGCATACATTTGGTTCCAGTTTTCTGTTTAGTGTTACTTGTTTCTATTTGACTGTGATAGGCAGTTAAGTGTTGAAGAAAACATTCCCACTGCATCAAAACCTTGACATTAATTGTTTTTCTTGCAGTTCAGTTGCAGCTTAAGATATATATAGAATATATCATAAGCTGCAACCTTTTGTGGGGTGTTTGTATTTTGAAGGAATTTCTGCTTTATTGGGACAGAGTGAAGCATAATAAAATTAAAACTTTGTGAATCGATATGAATTGCTAGAAGACTGAATTGCGATTCAAATTTGAATCGAGTTCCCCCCCCCCACCCCTAGTGCATATGTTAGAGGCAAAGGCATTCGAACCCAGGCCCTTACTACCCTAGGGGCCCGGGTTCGAATCCGGCCCATGTCTTTTCCTGCATATCCTCCCCTCTCTACCTCCCCTACATTTCCTGTCATGCTTCACTCTGTCCCCAATAAAGCAGAAATGCCTTCAAAATACTAACACCCCACAAAAGGTTGCATGGACACGACTAACATGGTTTCGGAGGAGCAGGTGTTAATCTGCCGTCTCCTTCAGATCCTGCAGAGACAGAAGCGCTCCAGTCTGTCCCTGGCGGAGGGATACGTCTGGCCCGCGGTGGCACGGGGCTGTGATACGGTCCTCATCTCCCACAGCGGGGACGACCCTCTCACCTACCTGCCCCCCCCTGCTCACCCACATTCAGCTCCTCTCTGTCTTCAGCTCCCTGTCCTCTCGCTCCGGGGTGGGTCGGACGCGTTCCACAGCAAACACAGACCATAGTCAAGTCACATTTACTTCTGTAGAACCTTTTAAATACAATCAGGTGTTTAGCCAAAGTGCGGTACAGTCAGTTTAGAACAAAAAAAGGCACCAGAATAACGTTTATCGACACAGACGTATACATAAAGGATAACCTTGCTGTACTAGAAGTGAGGTAGACTATGAGGGTCTTAAGATGTGCTTTATAAACATCAGTAGGCTTAGAGGAGCTAATATGTAGTAGTGATGCTGCAGCCAAGACCTCATGTTAGAAACATGACAGAGATCTTCCCACCCTCACAGCCTCTGGAAGAAATGTCATATAGGATCTGAAGAAAAAAATAAAGGTCTTTGTAGCTGATAGTTTTCACTGTAAGGGACCTGACAGTGTTTTTCTACCCAACAAAGTTGTCTGCCAACCCAGCCGTGTGTGCACTGTGTTGTTAGCATGAAAGCAGACTCCAGCCAGTGTCCCTTATCAGCCACCTCATTCATCTCTATCTTCCTAACGGTGTTTCCAGCCCCTGGCGGTGATCCTGTGTCCTGGCTGGGGGAAGGCCCAGACGGTGTACGACTGCCTGGAGGAGAGCCAGAGTCTGCAGAGCCTGCACCCCACGGTGGTGCTGGTGGGCCAGGCCAAGGACGAGGCCAAGGCTGTCCACATCCCCAAGAACTGTGAGTGTGTCCCTCCACAGGGAAACCACAACACTTCTCACTCACATAGAGAGCAACACAGCCACCAGGGAACAAGCAGACCAGGGAACATGCAGACCAGGAAACACCCAGACCAGGAAACATGCAGACCAGGGAACACGCAGACCAGGAAACACGCAGACCAGGGAACACGCAGACCAGGGAACACGCAGACCAAGGAACATGCAGACCAGGGAACATGCAGACCAGGGAACATGCAGACCAGGGAACACGCAGACCAGGAAACACCCAGACCAGGGAACACGCAGACCAGGGAACACGCAGACCAGGGAACACGCAGACCACGAAACACGCAGACCACGATCATCCAGAGCAACACCCAGACACTCCCCAGATGGCTCGACGGCTCCCTAGCGTGATCCTCCAGGTGAGACAGGAACGGCGGTGGTTTTGACGTCTGTTCTTCCTGTACCCCCCGGTGTGAGCAGGCCTGGTTGTGGTGACGACTCCCTTCAGCCTGGCTCGCCTGCTGGCCGTACACTGTTTCCTGTTCCTGCGTCTGTGCCACCTGGTGCTGGACGAGGCCGACCAGCTGTTCTCCCGCGCCCCAGAACAGGTCACACAGCTGCTTCGAGCTTTTACTGATTTAAATCATATATATATTGAGTACAAAGATCACAAGGTGTAGTAGCGTCGCCCTGGAAACCTCTGTGATGGTGTGCCGCTGTCTGTGTGTAAGGCAGAGCTACACAGCAGCTGCCTGCTATGTTCTCCTCACGGTCCCCTGCTTCCCCCCCAGATGAGCAGCATCCTGCAGTACTTCCAGAAGGTGACGGCCAGTGAGGACCGGGTGTCCTGCCCCAGACAGATCGTGGCCGTGGGCCGGCACTGGAGCCCCAGCATGGAGGAACTACTGCTCAGCTACATGGACCACCCCTGTGTCGTCGTCACGGTGATGGAGGAGGCTGCTCTCTATGGCAACGTGCACCAGGTTTGTCTTCTCTCTCTCTCTCATCCTCTCTCTCTCTCATCCTCTCTCTCTCTCTCTCTCTCATCCTCTCTTTCATCCTCCTCTCTCTCCTCATCGTTTTTTGTTGTAGGTTCAGGAAAATCTAACTTGGCATGTTTGATTCATACATGTGTACTTTGAAATGAAGTTAATTAATATATTAGGATAAAAAATATAAATATTAAATATCAATGTATATATTTAGAATATAAACTATTATGTATTATAATTCATTTTGACAAATATAAAAATAAATGTCTAATTGAATAAATATGCTGTTCCCAGATGGTCCTGCTGTTCCTGGACTGTACCAAGGTGTCAGTGTTGCTAGGGGCGCTGGACCTAAACCCTGATGTACCTCAGAAGACCCTCATCCTCACCAGCTCTCCTGAGGAGGTCCAGCATGTCTTCCAGGTACACTACATCACTTCCTCTCATCATGTGTACAGTGCTCGCATCACTTCCTCTCTTCATGTGTACAGCACTCGCATCACTTCCTCTCATCATGTCCATCAGGGTCATGTGTACAGCTCTCGCATCACTTCCTCTCATCATGTGTACAGCGCTCGCATCACTTCCTGTCATCATGTGTACAGCGCTCGCATCACTTCCTGTCATCATGTGTATAGCGCTCGCATCACTTCCTGTCATCACTTCCTGTGTTTCTCCTCCAGGCTGTAAACACGACATCAGCGTTCTCCCTGCACGCTCACGAGGGCATGACCTACCAGTTTGACTTTGTCGTAGAGCAGTGGAGGAAAGAAATTGGCCCAGGAACTCATGTCATTCTGGGTAAATACAACAAACGGCTATTGCTCATTATATCGTGGTTCAGAGTTAACGTTTTAGAATCATTTGAACTTTTCTAGAGGAACATTGTAACAACAGTGCGATGGGTCGGAAACAAACATACATTTCTGTGCCTCAAATGAAACGACCTGGTCTCAGTGTTCCACATCCTCCTCCTCCCCCCAGTCACTACCTGGTCTCAGTCTTCCTCCTCCTCCTCCTCCTCCCCCCAGTCACTACCTGGTCTCAGTGTTCCTCCTCCTCCTCCCCCCAGTCACTACCTGGTCTCAGTCTTCCTCCTCCTCCTCCTCCCCCCAGTCACTACCTGGTCTCAGTCTTCCTCCTCCTCCTCCTCCCCCCAGTCACTACCTGGTCTCAGTGTTCCTCCTCCTCCTCCCCCCAGTCACTACCTGGTCTCAGTCTTCCTCCTCCTCCTCCTCCCCCCAGTCACTACCTGGTCTCAGTCTTCCTCCTCCTCCTCCTCCCCCCAGTCACTACCTGGTCTCAGTCTTCCTCCTCCTCCTCCTCCTCCCCCCAGTCACTACCTGGTCTCAGTCTTCCTCCTCCTCTTCCTCCCCCCAGTCACTACCTGGTCTCAGTCTTCCTCCTCCTCCTCTTCCTCCCCCCAGTCACTACCTGGTCTCAGTCTTCCTCCTCCTCCTCCCCCCAGTCACTACGGACGCCTGCCTGCAGGCCCTGGGCATCCAGGACGCCTCCTGTGTGGTGCACTACAGCTTCCCCTCCTCCCCCAGACTCTTCGGCACCCGCCTGGCCTGCATGGTGGACAACTTCTGCAACCGCTCCGACAAGGTGGGTCGCACCAGCTCTCAACCCTGTTCCTCCTGCCCCCCTGCAAGAGATGCCCTAGTGCCGCCTAATCTAATACTCATTCATACTCTTCTGTTCCCTCGTAGAGAGAAAGGAGTCTTTGAGTCTTAACTATTGTTTGTGGATCGTGGGCTTGTTCTCTCTGCTGTATGGTTGCTCACTTTTCAGATGTCATCTCTTCTCACTCCTCATCTCCTCTCTCTCTCTGGTGTATAGGACTACCACCACTGTGTGTGTGGGGGTGTGTGTGTGGTGTGTGTGGTGTGTGTGTGTGGTGTGTGTGGTGTGTGTGTGGTGTTTGTGTGGTGTTTGTGTGTGCTCAGGTGACTGGTTTGCGGAGGGCGGTTGCTATGTGAGTTGAGACAGTGGCAGTGAGAGTGACTAAACTCTTAGTCTCTCTAAGTGTGTTTCTCTGTTCTCCCCCACCGCTGGTCCAGCAGGAGTGTGCCAGGACCTCCTCGCCCCCCAAGTCAGTCCTGCTGCTGACGGAGAGGAACAGCCGGCACGTGACGGGCGTGCTGCGCTACCTGAGACGCACCGGCGCCGTGCTCCCCCCAGAGCTGCTTCACTTCGCCCGCGGCGTGGGCCAGGCCAAGGAGCTGCAGAGGGCAGGCCGGCCTCTCTGCTCCTACCTCAAGAGCCTGGGCTTCTGCAGGTAAGTCCTGATGCCACGTTACTGGTTAACTGGTGGTTCGGGTACAAACAGTTAGAGGGCATACGTGTGTGGTCGTGGTCTCGTCAACCTAGCTGTCTCGCAAGGTCACACACACTGGACTCGTAGCAGAAATGTATGTAAAATTGCAATAGTCATGTTGGCGCTTTAGTGTGTTTATTAACGGACCAGAACGTGCCTGATGCTCTGCTGATGCTAAGATCCCTGTCCCCCCCTGTCCCTCCCTGTCCCTCCCTGTCTCTCCCTGTCCCTCCCTGTCTCTCCCTGTCCCTCCCTGTCTCTCCCTGTCCCTCCCTGTCCCTCCCTGTCTCTCCCTGTCCCTCCCTGTCTCTCCCTGTCCCTCCCTGTCCCTCCCTGTCTCTCCCTGTCCCTCCCTGTCCCTCCCTGTCCCCCCCTGTCCCTCCCTGTCTCTCCCTGTCTCTCCCTGTCCCTCCCTGTCTCTCCCTGTCCCTCCCTGTCTCTCCCTGTCCCTCCCTGTCTCTCCCTGTCCCTCCCTGTCCCTCCCTGTCTCTCCCTGTCCCTCCCTGTCCCTCCCTGTCTCTCCCTGTCCCTCCCTGTCCCTCCCTGTCCCCCCCTGTCCCTCCCTGTCCCTCCCTGTCTCTCCCTGTCCCTCCCTGTCTCTCCCTGTCTCTCCCTGTCCCTCCCTGTCTCTCCCTGTCTCTCCCTGTCCCTCCCTGTCTCTCCCTGTCCCTCCCTGTCCCCCCCTGTCCCTCCCTGTCCCAGAGACAGCAGTGTGTGTCCAGACAGGCACAGCCTCTGCCCCTCCCAGGACCAGCCCCTGCACCCCACGTCTGGCAGCATCGTGGTGGGTCAACACTACAGGGCCGGCTGCCTGACACTACAGGGCCGGCTGCCTGACACTACAGGGCCGGCTGCCTGACACTACAGGGCCGGCTGCCTGACACTACAGGGCCGGCTGACTGACACTACAGGGCCGGCTGCCTGACACTACAGGGCCGGCTGCCTGACACTACAGGGCCGGCTGCCTGACACTACATGTTACATGATGTATCACGTTTTGATGTGCTGATTCATTAAACAAGCTTTGCGGTTTATAATTCCTACACAAAAGGCTACAAGCGTAGTCCTAGACTAAACACATTTTCAATGGAGATCTTTATCGAATCTCTCTGTCACTTAAAGGACTAGGCTTAATCCATGTCTGGGAAACTGGGCCTCAATGTCATGAGAATGACTGTAGTTCTTAATGTTTGCCTGGTTGTCATGGGAAGGACTGTAGTCCTTAATGTTTGCCTGGTTGTCATGGGAATGACTGTAGTCCTTAATGTTTGCCTGGTTGTCATGGGAACGACTGTAGTCCTTAATGTGTGGTTGTCCGTGTGTAGGTGTTGCCTTTGTACATCAAGACGGCGTCCCAGTACTGCGGACGCATCGTGCGTAGGGTAGACGACTGCTACGAGAGCCTGGCAGCTGACATGGCTGCTCACTACGCTACAGAGAAACTGATGACTGTGGAAGTGTTGGAGGGCGGGTTCTACTGTGTACAGGAGGAGGAAACCTATCACAGGTTAGTACACCACACAGCCGGCCTATCACAGGTTAGTAGACCACACAGCCGGCCTATCACAGGTTAGTACACCACACAGCCGGCCTATCACAGGTTAGTACACCACACAGCCGGCCTATCACAGGTTAGTAGACCACACAGCCGGCCTATCACAGGTTAGTACACCACACAGCCGGCCTATCACAGGTTAGTACACCACACAGCCGGCCTATCACAGGTTAGTACACCACACAGCCGGCCTATCACAGGTTAGTACACCACACAGCCGGCCTATCACAGGTTAGTACACCTCACAGCATACAATTTTTGTATGAAATGTGCCATATAAATAAAGTCTTATTATTATTAATGAGACTGATGCACTTTGAAATTCAACAGATATTGATCAGGACTTCCGTGGTTTTGTGTGTGGCACAACCTTATCTCCATGTTCCTCCCCCAGGGTGCAGGTGACCGTGGTCCCCGAGCGGGGCAAGCGTCTGTTCTGCAGTGTTCAGGCTCGCTTCCTGGACGAGGGGCGTGAGCAGGAGGTTAAAGGTCACCAGCTGCTACAGCTGCCGCCCCGGTTCCACAGCCTGCCTGCCCAGGCCGTGGAGATCATCCTGTGCAGGGTGAAGCCCATCGACGAGGAGGTGGACTGGAACCCGAAGGTGTGTGGTACTCAATGTTGCCTCAAAAAACCTGCTATTGGCTCTCTGAGAAGTTGAAAAAAATTGCTAGATTACGTGCTGACGTAAATTCAAATGAAATTGTGCCCCTCATCCACACCCAGTTCCTGGGGGAGTTAACATGATTGGCGTCTATGACAACATGGAGGTACGATGAATGTTATTTTGCTACTGCTTAACAACAAAAACGGAGATTGTTAAAATATTTCCCAAGTAACGAAAAGTCGATAGATTTGCAGCTAATCGCTAGAAACGATTTTTTGGCGCTAGGGAAGGTGAAAAGTCGACCACCAAGTTGCTAAATCTGCAACACTAGTGGTATCGTACACACCCGTTTAGCTAGGAATGATAGCTCATTTAGTCGCTTCAGTTTTTTTTCTTTCAGTTGTTTATGTTCATGTGTCATTCCATCAAGCCAACTCATGTTCATGTGAGCCACCATGACTTAGTTGATGGACAGCTGGTTGACTGTGGGTTGGCCTTGCACAGGTGACCAGAGCCATCAGCCAGAAGATCAGAGGCCTTCAGCACCAAGCCAAAGTTGTACTGAGTTTGGGAAACACCATCTTCGTTGATCCCATGGTATGCTCCCACAGTTTCTTTTACAAAACCAGATGGCCGTTCATTGTTTCTTTCAGCTATTGGGGGCGTAGGTTTCATTGGGTACCACCCATGTTTTGGAGACGTTATATCCATAGATATATATAAATACTAGATGTCTTACGGCGGAGTCTAGAACGTCCGCACATGGCGGCCATCTTGCTACAGGCAACTCGCTCACCCATAACATTGTTTTGGTGCTACATGTACTTTTTAAATAACCATAACTTGCTCATTTTTCAACCAATGTTTTAACGGTTTGGTTTGTTATAAACGTCAGAGATGTAGTTATGCCACTGCATACTTATATTCTAGTATTTATATATATATATGGTTATATCTGTCCCCTGCCCCACACCATTATTTGGGGGAAAAGCTGCCCCACACACATTTAAAAACAAACCTGTGCCCCTGGTTTCTATGCTAACTAAATGCCACCTGCCTGTGCTGCCCTGAGGTGAGGATGACCCGCCTGCCAGCCCTGAAGACCTTCATACGCGAGCACAACGTCCACACCGAGATCCTCAACACTGGCATGGGCACCACCAACCCCCAACACCTGGACTTGCTGAGGGAGCTCACCCAGCGGGCCGAGCCTGCGGCTGGGGACGAGGAGGAGGAGGAAGAGGAGGAAGAGGAGGAGAAGGAGAAGGGCTCTCAGGTGACAGGGTGAGTGAGAGAGCTGCAGCCGGGAGCCTTGCAGCAGGACAACAACATCTGATCGTACATCGTGTCCTGAGGAATCCTCAGAGCCACACAGCGCTTTTGCGCACAAAATCTCATGAACGTGTGTGTGTTTGTGTGAGGGCAGCCTGGAGGGCAGCTTGGAGGGCTCCCTGGAGGGCTCCCAGGTAACAGTGGATGATGGACAGGCTGCAGAGAAGGCTGAGATCTGTAGGAGAAGAGCCGCTGTAGAGAGCCTGTGCTGCAGCCAGGAGGGACCTGAAGATCCTCCCTCGTCTCAGAAGCAAGGCCCTGCAGAACCTCCACCCCAGTCCTATAGAGAGGGCCCAGCAGAACCTCCACCCCTGTCCTATAGAGAGGGCCTAGCAGAACCTCCACCCCTGTCCTATAGAGAGGGCCTAGCAGAACCTCCACCCCAGTCCTCTAGAGAGGGCCCTGCAGAACCTCCACCCCAGTCCTATAGAGAGGGCCCAGCAGAACCTCCACCCCTGTCCTATAGAGAGGGCCCAGCAGAACCTCCACCCCTGTCCTATAGAGAGGGCCCAGCAGAACCTCCACCCCAGTCCTATAGAGAGGGCCCAGCAGAACCTCCACCCCAGTCCTATAGAGAGGCCCCGGAAGAACCTCCACCCCAGTCCTATAGAGAGGCCCCGGAAGAACCTCCACCCCTGTCCTATAGAGAGGGCCTAGCAGAACCTCCACCCCAGTCCTCTAGAGAGGGGCCAGCAGAACCTCCACCCCTGTCCTCTAGAGAGGGCCCGGCAGAACCTCCACCCCAGTCCTATAGAGAGGGCCCTGCAGAACCTCCACCCCTGTCCTATAGAGAGGGCCCAGCAGAACCTCCACCCCAGTCCTATAGAGAGGGACCAACAGAACCTCCACCCCAGTCCTATAGAGAGGGCCCAGCAGAACCTCCACCCCAGTCCTATAGAGAGGGGCCAGCAGAACCTCCACCCCAGTCCTATAGAGAGGGCCCAGCAGAACCTCCACCCCAGTCCTATAGAGAGGGCCCAGCAGAACCTCCACCCCAGTCCTCTAGAGAGGGGCCAGCAGAACCTCCACCCCAGTCCTATAGAGAGGGCCTAGCAGAACCTCCACCCCAGTCCTATAGAGAGGGCCCAGCAGAACCTCCACCCCAGTCCTATAGAGAGGGCCCGGCAGAACCTCCACCCCAGTCCTATAGAGAGGCCCCGGAAGAACCTCCACCCCAGTCCTATAGAGAGGGCCCAGCAGAACCTCCACCCCTGTCCTCTAGAGAGGGCCCAGCAGAACCTCCACCCCTGTCCTCTAGAGAGGGCCTAGCAGAACCTCCACCCCAGTCCTATAGAGAGGCCCCGGAAGAACCTCCACCCCAGTCCTATAGAGAGGGCCCAGCAGAACCTCCACCCCAGTCCTCTAGAGAGGGCCCAGCAGAACCTCCACCCCAGTCCTATAGAGGTGAGATTGCTCCAGCTGTGACTACCCAGGACACGCGTCCAGATGCTGAACAGTGGAGCAGCCTCATCGCCAACCTGAAATATGCTGCCCGGACTCTCGGGTACGTTCAGTATGACTGCACCAGTGGATGTTTGATGGATGATAAAGACACTGCTAGGTTCATTGTTGATGTGTTTGTTTCAACTGATTTTTTGACTAGTCTTGGACAGACTGAATAGTAATTACGGCCATTGCCATTGTTTTCACTCAGGAACTCAGACAAGGAATTCAAACAGTTAATTTCCGCTGTCCATTCACCGGTGGGAAATGGTATGACTACCATAACATCTCTATAAGTCTTGTCATCTGCCACAACAATATCATTTGTTCAGTTTGG
>CAEFZP010000297.1:55000-62500 GCA_903064625.1 Mallotus villosus
AGATACTGCTAGCTAACGTTAACCAGATTGATTGAATTAGCTTAGCTATACAAGCTGTTAGTGTAATAACATGAGCTTTCTAGTTACTTTAGCATGCTATTTTAAGAAAGTAACGCCTTTTGATTGTATTTAGCAATCGTAATCTAGTATTGTATTCCAAGTCGTGTCCCAGGAGTTTGTGTGCGAGATAGCTAGAAGCTAGCTACACCATGGCAAGCATTAAGCTGTGCGCGTAATTGCACTAAGCAAGCTTAGCTAGATAGTAAGTGAGCTGGTTAACGTAGAACTGTCAAAAAAATAGCTCAAATTAGCTATTGGCATGTTGGACTGGAGCATATTAACATAGATTGTCTGTTGTGACAATACAGGTGAAGGCCAGTTATCTGTGAAAAGAAGTGACCAATGTCCGTCTTGTAGTCTTGTTAGAAGGCTCTGTAGAGGTGGATCATCCAATCTATAATTCAGGGGCCATAAGATTTATTGTCTTAGGGTCTTACTTTAAGATGCCTACTGCATGGCTGTAGTAAAGACTGCTTTGACGGTTGAAGATCTCACCTAGCAAACCTAGAAGGTTTCGAATGTTTACATCCCTTGTGTTTTATGTGGGTGTTTCAAATGTTCTGTATGAGTAGTCTCTGTACAGGGCCATCTCAGCGGGTTTCCCTGGAGCTGGGAGACATGTCTGGGGTCCTGGAGCTGGGAGACATGTCTGGGCCCTGGAGCTGGGAGGCATGTCTGGGCCCTGGAGCTGGAGAGGCATGTCTGGGCCCTGGAGCTGGGAGGCATGTCTGGGCCCTGGAGCTGGGAGGCATGTCTGGGGCCCTGGAGCTGGGAGACATGTCTGGGCCCCTGGAGCTGGGAGGCATGTCTGGGCCCCTGGAGCTGGGAGGCATGTCTGGGCCCCTGGAGCTGAGAGGCATGTCTGGGCCCTGGAGCTGGGAGGCTTGTCTGGGCTCCTGGAGCTGAGAGGCATGTCTGGGCCCTGGAGCTGGGAGACATGTCTGGGCCCCTGGAGCTGGGAGGCATGTCTGGGCCCCTGGAGCTGGGAGGCATGTCTGGGCCCTGGAGCTGGGAGGCATGTCTGGGCCCTGGAGCTGGGAGGCATGTCTGGGCCCTGGAGCTGGGAGGCATGTCTGGGCCCTGGAGCTGGGAGGCATGTCTGGGCCCTGGAGCTGGGAGACATGTCTGGGCTCCTGGAGCTAGGAGACATGTCTGGGCCCCTGGAGCTGGGAGACATATCTGGGCCCCTGGAGCTGGGAGGCATGTCTGGGCCCTGGAGCGGGGAGGCTTGTCTGGCTCCTGGAGCTGGGAGGCATGTCTGGGCCCTGGAGCTGGGAGGCATGCCTGGGCTCCTAGAGCTGGGAGACATGTCTGGGCCCTGGAGCTGGGAGACATGTCTGGGCCCTGGAGCTGGGAGACATGCCTGGGCCCCTGGAGCTGGGAGGCATGTCTGGGCCCTGGAGCTGGGAGACATGTCTGGGTCCTGGAGCTGGGAGGCATGTCTGGGCCCTGGAGCTGGGAGGCATGTCTGGGCCCCTGGAGCTGGGAGGCATGTCTGGGCCCTGGGCTGTTAGCAGTGTAGGGAGCAGTGGGTTTAGACAGTGTGTTCCTGCTTCCAGCCTTTTCTGTGTCTGTACTCCTGGCAGTTGTGGTTTTGTGTACGTGGTTGTCATGACGCAGGGCGGAGAAGGCCTTGGTCGACTGTGGCTTCCTGTGTTGGCAAGCTGTTGATTCTAAGTTGAAAAACCTTTCAACCAAAATGGAGGAAATGCATGACTTCTGCAAGAGAAGTTTCTGGAAGTCAACAACACATTTCAGACTTGAGTTAGCCAACACATTTAGGTAGTTGTACATTTTAGTCATCATTTCAGTCATCAAGCATCTTTTAAACAGTGATTTGATAAGTGTCACGAAGGATGTGCAGGCCGTACTTCCCGATGAGAATAATCAAACATGATTGGTGGTTAAAGGGATGCATGTGATCCTCACAAAGTGCAGCACACAGAGGTCAAGCCAGGGTCTGCGCTGGCTTTAATTAGATTTTCCATTTTTATCAGCTCTGTGGCTCCTTGTCAAAGCTCCATGTAGTGCTGAGGTGCTGGCCAAAGCATTTTAAAATACCCAAGTACCCTTTACTAACACGTCCACTCAAATCAGAACTCTGTGTGTGGATGCTTTTTTGAGTAGAAGGATATGTCTCAGCAAATCCCATAAGCTCCATTCCTCAGCATGTTCGACCAGGAGCATGTGCTCCTAGAGGACAGAGGAAGCTCTGACCTTCACACAGGGCTGATCAGCAGGCCACCAGAGATCAGCTGATCAGCAGGCCACCAGAGATCAGCTGATCAGCAGGCCACCAGAGATCAGCTGATCAGCAGGCCACCAGAGATCAGCTGATCAGCAGGCCACCAGAGATCAGCTGATCAGCAGGCCACCAGAGATCAGCTGATCAGCAGGCCACCAGAGATCAGCTGATCAGCAGGCCACCAGAGGTCAGCTGATCAGCAGGCCACCAGAGATCAGCTGATCAGCAGGCCACCAGAGATCAGCTGATTAGCAGGCCACCAGAGATCAGCTGATCAGCAGGCCACCAGAGATCAGCTGATCAGCAGGCCACCGGAGGTCAGCTGATCAGCAGGCCACCAGAGGTCAGCTGATCAGCAGGCCACCAGAGGCCGTCAATTAGGCCTCGTTAGACACCAAATTAAGGGCAGGACACATGATGTCTACGGAACTGACTGGCCTGCTTTTATAGTCTTTCTCTGTCCTTTTCTCTCACCCTCTCTCTTTTTAAATCTCCCTCTAGCTCTTCTCTTTCTCACCTCTTTCCCTTCCTCTAGTCTCTATCTCTTCTCTCTCCCCTCTCTCTCTATCCCTTTCTCTCTCTCCCCCTCTCTCTCTATCCTCTTTCTCTCTCTCCCTCTCTCTTTTTAACTCTCCCTCTAGCTCTCTTTTTCTCCCTCTTTCCCTTTCTCTCATCCTCTCTTTCTCTCTCCCCCTCTCCTCTCTCTCTACCCCTCTCCTCTCTCGCCCTCTCTCTCTCTCCCCCATTCTCCCAATCCAAATAGCCTCTGTACAAGTATACTCTTGACAAGACAAAGCGAGAGTCCTAGGTGATGAAGTGTTGAGGAGGTGTTTAAGAGGGGCCTATAACCATTAGCTAAATGTTTGTTCTGCAGGTTTGGAATTGAGACGTGGTTTGAGAGAACAACATCTGGACAGAGGGAAGGGGGGACAGCTGTCTTTAGAAAGCAGCATTAACAGCCCAGCGTGATGTACACTTTACATGTGCTTATTAAACAAATACGTGTGCTTGCCATTAAGCATTAACCATCTAATGGCTTACCGTACTGTTCAGTAAATGTTTGAGGGTTAGGGTTAGGGTTAGGGTCAGGTACGTTGGGGCTCAGTAAGACATCAGCTTGTTGATTGCTTTGACAAGTGCTCACCATCTTTACTGCCTATTATATGGGTCAGATTCAGGAGGCGTTTACTGCCTGCGAGGGTCCTAAACGCCCGTGCACATCTTGACGATGATGATGGGGAAGTGAATGTGTTCCTGTGAGAAGAATCTGCTGAACTTGTATGTTTCGCTGACAGATGAGAACATCTTTTGGCGTTTACAGTAAATGCCTTCAACACACTCACATTGACTGACCTTTTTCTCTCTCTCTCTCTGCCCCTCTCGCTCACTCTCTACTCTCTCTGACCCGCTCTCTCTACTCTCTCTGACCCGCTCTCTCTCACTCCTCTCTGACCCGCTCTCTCTCACTCCTCTCTGTCCCTCTCTCACTCCTCTCTGTCCCTCTCTCACTCCTCTCTCTGTCCCTCTCTCACTCCTCTCTGTCCCTCTCTCACTCCTCTCTGTCCCTCTCTCACTCCTCTCTGTCCCTCTCTCACTCCTCTCTCTGTCCCTCTCTCACTCCTCTCTGTCCCTCTCACTCCTCGCTCTGCCCTTCTGTCTCACTCCTCTCTGCCCTTCTCTCTCACTCCTCTCTCTGCCTCTCTCTCACTCCTCTCTGCCCCTCTCTCTGCCCCTCTCTCTCACTCCTCTCTCTCACTCCTCTCTGCCTCTCTCTCTCACTCCTCTCTCTGCCTCTCTATCTCACTCCTCTCTGCCTCTCTCTCTCACTCCTCTCTCTGCCCCTCTCTCTCACTCCTCTCTGCCTCTCTCTCACTCCTCTCTCTGCCTCTCTCTCTCACTCCTCTCTCTGCCTCTTTCTCTCACTCCTCTCTGCCCCTCTCTCACTCCTCTCTCTGCCTCTCTCTCTCACTCCTCCCTCTGACCCTCTCTCTCACTCCTCTCTCTCTCCCTCCTCTCTCTGCCTCTCTCTCTCTCCCCCCCCCTCTCTCTCTCTCGCCCCTCTCTCTGCCTCTCTCTGCCTCTCTCTCTCTCACTCCCTCCAGGAACCAGAGATAGCTGCTGACTGCAGTCATGTAAGTGTTTGAACCCTCTCTCTCCTCTTTACAGCCCTGTCAGTACGACTGCTATGTTTGGGAAGTTGTGTGGCAAAAGATTATTTAAATTCACAGCTAAGTCATGTCCACAGCCAGTTCATTCTGAGGCTGGCTTGCTTTTTCAAAGCCTATATTTAGTTTCAGAAAGGTTTTAAAAGCATTGCAATAAAATCCTTTCTCTGAAGTGATTGACAGTGTATAGTTAGGGTTAGGGTGATAGACTCTGGGAATATGTGCTTTCCAGACTTATTTATTTCTCTTTTTATATCTTTCTATCTTTTCTTCCTCCAGCTCCTTTGGAACTACAAGCTGAACCTGACGACTGACCCCAAGTTTGAGTCTGTGGCCGTGGAGGTGTGCAAGAGCACTATTCCTGAGGTGAGCTGGTGTGCTGGTGTGCTGGAGGCTTCAGCATGTCACCCACTGTCACCCCTATGGTGTTTGATGTTGTATGTTCTGTGCAGATTAAGGAGTGTGCGGTGGAGGAGAGGGGAAAGGGCTACCTGGTCTCCTGTCTGGTGGACCACCGCAGCAACATCACAGAGTACCACTGCAACCAGTACATCACCAAGATGGCCACCATCATCTTCAGCAACTACCGGCTCATCTGCGGCTTCATGGACAAGTGTCGCGACGACATCAACACCCTGCACTGTGGAAGCATCACCACCGGGGACAAGGTAGGCTGTAATACCAGCAAAAGGTAGGCTCTGTTATACCAGCAGAATGTAGGCTCTTATACCAGCAGAAGGTAGGGCCTGTTATACCAGCAGAAAGTAGGGTCTAACTGTTATACCAGCAGAAGGTAGGGTCTAACTGTTATACCAGCAGAATGTAGGGTCTAACTTATACCAGCAGAAGGTAGGCTGTTATACCAGCAGAAAGTAGGGTCTAACTTATACCAGCAGAAGGTAGGGGCTGTTATACCAGCAGAAGGTAGGGCCTGTTATACCAGCAGAAGGTAGGGCCTGTTATACCAGCAGAAGGTAGGGCCTAGCTGTTATACCAGCAGAAGGTAGGGCCTGTTATACCAGCAGAAGGTAGGGCCTGTTATACCAGCAGAATGTAGGCTCTTATACCAGCAGAAGGTAGGGCCTAACTGTTATACCAGCAGAAGGTATGGCCTGTTATACCAGCAGAAGGTATGGCCTGTTATACCAGCAGAAGGTAGGGCCTAACTGTTATACCAGCAGAAGGTAGGGCCTGTTATACCAGCAGAAGGTATGGCCTGTTATACCAGCAGAAGGTAGGGTCTTACTGTTATACCAGCAGAAGGTAGGGTCTTACTGTTATACCAGCAGAAGGTAGGGGCTGTTATACCAGCAGAAGGTAGGGTCTGTTATACCAGCAGAAGGTAGGGCCTGTTATACCAGCAGAAGGTATGGCCTGTTATACCAGCAGAAGGTATGGCCTGTTATACCAGCAGAAGGTAGGGCCTAACTGTTATACCAGCAGAAGGTAGGGCCTAACTGTTATACCAGCAGAAGGTAGGGCCTAGCTGTAGGATTGACTCAGAAAGGAAAGAGCATTAAACTTGTAAGTAGTTATGATTCAGTCTGAACATTTTTCTGACAGTGATCACAGGATTAGGACAGTTTGGGAAAGCTTTTAGCAAAGCTTCAGATGAGTATGAGTCAGCGTGTGTGTGTTCAGAGGTAATGGTAGCTCTCTCTCTCTCTGTGTGTGTTTTGCTGCTTTCTGATTCGTTAGATCGTTTTTCCAGTTATTTGGCACCGTGTGCTTCAACCCTGCTTGTGACAGTTTATTTCTCTCGACAATGCTACTAATGGTATATTATTTGTGGCTTTTACTTGTTAATGACCGGTCGGTAAATCTGTGATTGACGGCGTTGACGTGCCAGAGGTAACCTTCCCATCAGGACTGCAGTGAAATGCTCTAACCACTAAACTATGGATGTGACTGATAACCGACGCTCGTTAACAACCGTTAACTGACAAGATAAAAATGTTTGAATGGACGAGTGTCTGTGAATCATAAATAAAAAATACATAAATAAATGTTTTTCCCCCCCCTATAAGGGGTTGGTTTTTAGAAAGCACCATAAACAACAGAACAGATTAACAAAACAAAAATGCATTGAATCAGAGAGCGCTGGCTGTACCTCCATGATTGGCGGCTATAACAACACAGAAGTACACTTCCAGTCATTCTGCTGCTGCTCAACAACAACAAAGTATCAGAACGTCGCTAGATACAACCGTTTTGACGCTAGGGAAGGTGAAAAGTTGTAGTATTAACTGGTAAACACTCGTATTGTGACGATTACACGGTTGATTCTGAGCATCCCACTAACTTACACCCTCCCCCACTTCCTGCTTGTCCCAGGACCTGCACTCGCAGGGCGAGGTGATTGGCTGCCTGGAGAAGGCCCTGGTGCACGAGGCGGAGGAGAAGCCGGGGGCTCACGCCATCAAGGACGAGTGTAAGAAGTCCATCATGCGCGTGGCCGAGCTCTCCTCTGACGACTTCCACCTGGACCGATACCTGTACTTCTCCTGCCGGGAGGACCGAGAGCACTTCTGTGAGAACGTGAGTGGAGAGAAACCTGCCTGCTGCTGCAGAGCAGAGAGAGAGGCTGGACCAGGGTCCTGGGTAGAGGAACAGGCTGGACCAGGGTCCTGGGTAGAGATGCAGGCTGGTACAGGCTGGACCAGGGTCCTGGGTAGAGAGACAGGCTGGTGCAGGGTCCTGGGTAGAGGAACAGGGTGGACCAGGGTCCTGGGGAGAGGGACAGGCTGGACCAGGGTCCTGGGTAGAGGGACAGGCTGCACCAGGGTAGAGGGACAGGCTGGTACAGGGTCCTGGGTAGAGGGACAGGCTGCACCAGGGTAGAGGGACAGGCTGGTACAGGGTCCTGGGTAGAGATGTAGACTGGTGCAGGCTGGACCAGGGTCATGGGTAGAGATGTTGTGTTTGTGTTTGTGTTGCAGACTCCGGCGGGGGAGGGCAGAGTGTACAAGTGTCTCTTCAACCACAAGTTTGAAGAGGCCATGTCTGAACGGGTGAGTGTGAATATAAGAA
>CAEFZP010000297.1:67500-72500 GCA_903064625.1 Mallotus villosus
CCTCCCACCTCTTTCTCCCCTCCAGCTGTCCAGGGACTGTAAGGTGGAGGTTCAGCGTATCCTCCACCAGAGGGCGCTGGACGTCAAGCTGGACCCTGAGCTGCAGAGACGCTGCATGACTGACCTGGGGAAGTGGTGCAGCGAGAAGACTGAGGCTGGCCAGGTGGGACCCCTCGCACGCTCTCACACGCTCTCACACACGCTCTCACACACGCTCACACGCGCTCACACACATGCAGAACCATGTCAGTAGGTCAATATGTTTCCGGGTGTTTGAGATGATTGGCTTTTCTCTCTGTGTGACTGACCGGCTGTCATGTGACCTACAGGAGCTGGACTGCCTGCAGGACCACCTGGAAGACCTCGTCCCAGAGTGCAGAGACGTGGCAGGAAACCTGACTGAGCTCTGGTCTGAGGTGAGAGTATAGGTACCCCTCTGAGGTGAGAGTATAGATACCCCTCTGAGGTGAGAGTGTAGATACCCCTCTGAGGTGAGAGTGTAGATACCCCTCTGAGGTGAGAGTATAGATACCCCTCTGAGGTGAGAGTATAGATACCCCTCTGAGGTGAGAGTATAGATACCCCTCTGAGGTGAGAGCTACAGGTACCCCTCTGAGGAGAGAGCATAGGTACCCCTCTGAGGTGAGAGCACAGGTACCCCTCTGAGGTGAGAGCTACAGGTACCCCTCTGAGGAGAGAGCATAGGTACCCCTCTGAGGTGAGAGCATAGATACCTCTCTGAGGTGAGAGTATAGATACCCCTCTGAGGTGAGAGCACAGGTACCCCTCTGAGGTGAGAGCATAGGTACCCCTCTGAGGTGAGAGCATAGGTACCCCTCTGAGGTAAGAGCATAGGTACCCGTCTGAGGTGATTGGCTCTGAGGTCTGTCTCTGGACATCCAGGTGGAGACTCTCTGACTCTCTCTCTGTCTCTCTCTCTCTCTCTCTCTCTCTCTCTGACTCTCTCTCTCTCTCTGTGTCTCAGGACATCCAGATGGAGACTCTGCTGATGAGAGCCTGTGATCCCGTCATCCAGGCCCACTGTCATGTGAGTACCTCTAACCCTTCACCCAGAGCTACGCACCCACGTACCTCTAACCCTGCCCTCGCCTTAACCCAGAGCTACGCACCCACGTACCTCTAACCCTGCCCTCACCTTCACCCCCCCCTCTCTCTCAGGAGGTGGCTGATAACCAGATCGACACAGGGGACCTGATGGAGTGTCTGGTGCAGAATAAACACCAGAAGGAGATGAACGACAAGTGTGTCGTGGGCGTCACACACTTCCAGCTGGTGAGTCTCTCTCTCTCTCTCTCTCTCTCTCTCTCTCTCTCTCTCTCTCTCTCTCTCTCTCTCTCTCTCTCTCTCTCTCTCTCTGTCTCTCTCTGTCTCTCTGTCTCTGTCTCTCTCTCTCTCTGTCTCTCTCTGTCTCTCTCTTTCTCTGTCTCTGTCTCTCTCTCTGTCTGTCTCTCTCTCTGTCTGTCTCTCTCTCTCTCTCTTTGTCTCTCGGTCTCTCTGTCTCTCTGTCTTTCTGTCTCTCTGTGTCTCTCTCTGTCTCTCTGTCTCTCTCTGTCTCTGACTTGACTTGTACTGTGACAATGGTTTGCTGCATTGTAAGTGTTTCATGTGGAGCCCTGGTTCATGTGTCTGTCCCTGCCCTCTGCCCTCCGTGCTTCAGATCCAGATCAAGGACTTCCGCTTCTCCTACAAGTTCAAGATGGCGTGCAAGGAGGACGTGCTCAAACTGTGTCCCAACATCAAGAAGAAGTGAGCTTCCTCCAAGCACTCCTCCTGGACTCACATCCAGCAGTACTTATATGTGATTGGATGGATTCATGTGTGTGTGTAGAGCCCGACCGATATATCGGCGGGCGGATATTATCGGTCGATATTACGCATTTTCCAAACTATCGGCATCGGCATTTATAATGGCCGATAAATGAATATAATTTTTTATTTTATTTATATAATTGTGTTTTTGTTCCAAGGACTTAAAATTTAATATCTTAAGTTTGTATTTTTATACATTTTATTTATCAGAAACGGCATTATTATATTATTTTTGTGAGGAAATAATAACAGGAGTCAGATGGCTGAGCAGTTAGGGAATCGGGCTATTAATCAGAGGGTTGCTGGTTCAATTCCCTGGCCGTGTCTAATGACGTTGTGTCCTTGGGCAAGGCACTTAACCCTACTTGCCTCAGGGAATGTCCCTGTACTTAGTCGCTCTGGATAAGAACTTCTGCTAAAAGTGACTAATTGTAAACTACAAATAACTACTGTTAGGGAAATCAGTTTGTTTTGTTTTTGTTCGATATTTTTTTGTATCGGCCGATATCGGAATATCGGATTTTTAAATCACCAAATATTTGTATCGATATCGGCCTTAAAAATACTTTATCGGTCGGGCTCGTGTGTGTGCAGGGTGGACGTGGTGGTGTGTACTAACAGGTGTGTGTGTGTGTGTGTGTGCAGGGTGGACGTGGTGGTGTGTCTAAGCACCACAGTGAGGAACGACACCCTGCAGGAGGCTCGTGAGCAGCGGGTGGCTGTCAGGTGTCGCAAGCAGCTGAGGGTGGAGGAGCTGGAGATGGTACGCTCACACACACACACCACATCACACGCACACACCACATCACACACACACACCACATCACACGCACGTCACATCATCCACGCTGTGTGAGGTGGAGGTGAGGGGCTGGTTGTAACTGTGCTGTGTGAGGTGGAGGTGAGGGGCTGGTTGTAACTGTGCTGTGTGAGGTGGAGGTGAGGGGCTGGTTGTAACTGTGCTGTGTGAGGTGGAGGTGAGGGGCTGGTTGTAACTGTGCTGTGTGAGGTGGAGGTGAGGGGCTGGTTGTAACTGTGCTGTGTGAGGTGGAGGTGAGGGGCTGGTTGTAACTGTGCTGTGTGAGGTGGAGGTGAGGGGCTGGTTGTAACTGTGCTGTGTGAGGTGGAGGTGAGGGGCTGGTTGTAACTGTGCTGTGTGAGGTGGAGGTGAGGGGCTGGTTGTAACTGTGCTGTGTGAGGTGGAGGTGAGGGGCTGGTTGTAACTGTGCTGTGTGAGGTGGAGGTGAGGGGCTGGTTGTAACTGTGCTGTGTGAGGTGGAGGTGAGGGGCTGGTTGTAACTGTGCTGTGTGAGGTGGAGGTGAGGGGCTGGTTGTAACTGTGCTGTGTGAGGTGGAGGTGAGGGGCTGGTTGTAACTGTGCTGTGTGAGGTGGAGGTGAGGGGCTGGTTGTAACTGTGCTGTGTGAGGTGGAGGTGAGGGGCTGGTTGTAACTGTGCTGTGTGAGGTGGAGGTGAGGGGCTGGTTGTAACTGTGCTGTGTGAGGTGGAGGTGAGGGGCTGGTTGTAACTGTGCTGTGTGAGGTGGAGGTGAGGGGCTGGTTGTAACTGTGCTGTGTGAGGTGGAGGTGAGGGGCTGGTTGTAACTGTGCTGTGTTGTCAGTCTGAGGACATCCGTCTGGAGCCAGAGCTGTATGACTCGTGTAAGCAGGACATCAGCAGGCTGTGTCAGAACGTGGCCTTCGGGAACGCTCAGGTCAGACTCTTTCTTCTCTCTCTCTCCTCTCTCTCTCTGTCTCTCTCCCTGCCTCTCTCTGTCTCTCTCTCTCCCTTTCTCTCTCTCCTCTCTCTGTCTATCTCCTCTCTCCTTTATCTCTGCTCTCTCTCTCTCTGTCTCCTCTCTCCCTTTCTCTCTCTGTCTCTCTTCTCTCGTCTCTCCTCTTTCTCTCTCTCTCTCTCCTCTCCATTTCTCTCATCTCTCTCTCTCTCTCTCTCCTCTCTCCATTTCTCTCATCTCTCTCTCTCTCTGTCTCTCTCTCTCGTTCTCATTATCGCTCTCCTTTCTCTCGTTCTTCTATCAAGTAATTCCCCCATTTGTCCTCTGGTCGCGTGTGGTGTGTGTGTGCGTGCGTGCGTGCGTGCGTGCGTGCGTGCGTGCGTGTGTGTGTGTGTGTGTGTGTGTGTGCGCAGGTCATCGAGTGTCTGAAGGAGAACAAGAAGCAGCTGAGTCAGCGCTGTCACCACCGTGTGTTCAGACTGCAGGAGGTGGAGATGCTGGACCCAGAGATGGACTACCAGCTCATGAGGGTCTGCAAGCAGATGATCAGGGTGGGTCTTGTGTAGACGCTACTACTACACAGTACTTCTATACACTACACTACTACACTACTATACAGCAGTGTTTCCTCTAGAGCCCGACCGATATATCGGCGGGCCGATATTATCGACCGATATTAGGCATTTTCCAAACTATCGGTATCGGCATTTATAATGGACGATAAATGAATATATATTTTATTTTTTATAATTGTGTTTTTGTTCCAAGGACTTTAAATTTCATATCTTAAGTTTGTATTTTTATACATTTTATTTATCAGAAACTGCATTATCATATAAAAACAGGAGTCAGATGGCTGAGCAGTTAGGGAATCGGGCTATTAATCAGAGGGTTGCTGGTTCGATTCCCGGCCGTGTCCATTGATGTTGTGTCCTTGGGCAAGGCACTTAACCCTACTTGCCTCTGGGAATGTCCCTGTACTTATCCGCTCTGGATAAGAACTTCTGCTAAAAGTGACTAAATGTAAACTACAAATAACTACTGTTAGGGAAATCAGTTAGTTTTGTTACACGTTTCTTCGATATTTTTTTATATCGGCCGATATCGGAATATCGGATTTTTCACCAAATATTTGTATCGGTAACGGCCTTAAAAATCCTTTATCGGTCGGGCTCTAGTTTCCTCTATGTTGATTTGGCCGTGGCGGCCCGCAGCTATACTGTAGAAGGATCTAGATCTCTGATCTCTCCCAGTCTGACCATGATCGCAGCGTTGTGTCTGTGGGAGACACGTTGACACAGGAGCCTGCTGCTGGACCAGAGCTACAGCCCAGCGTGACCAGCGTTGTGAAGCTGGGGTTCCACACAGCGTGACCAGCGTTGTGAAGCTGGGGTTCCACACAGCGTGACCAGCGTTGTGAAGCTGGGGTTCCACAC
>CAEFZP010000297.1:75000-107066 GCA_903064625.1 Mallotus villosus
GGGCAGGGGGCAGGGCAGGGCAGGGCAGGGCAGGGCAGGGGGCAGGGCAGGGCAGGGCAGGGCAGGGCTGGAGGGCCAGGTCATCGCCTGCCTCAAGCTCAAATACGCCGACCAAGTGACCAGCAGGGGGCAGGGGGCAGGGCAGGGCAGGGGGCAGGGCAGGGCTGGAGGGCCAGGTCATCGCCTGCCTCAAGCTCAAATACGCCGACCAGGTGACCAGCAGGGGGCAGGGGGCAGGGCAGGGCAGGGGGCAGGGCAGGGCTGGAGGGCCAGGTCATCGCCTGCCTCAAGCTCAAATACGCCGACCAGGTGACCAGCAGGGGGCAGGGGGCAGGGCAGGGCAGGGGGCAGGGCAGGGCTGGAGGGCCAGGTCATCGCCTGCCTCAAGCTCAAATACGCCGACCAGGTGACCGGGGCAGGGGCAGGGGGCAGGGCAGGGCAGGGCAGGGCAGGGCAGGGGGCAGGGCAGGCTGGAGTTTACCCTTGTAAATGTTTAGGTTTTTATAGTTTACTACTCGTACTGTACGAGTGCGTGTCTCTACTCGTATGTGTGTCCCTGCCTAAGTGTGTGTTTGTGTGTGTGTTTACCTAAGTGTGTGTTTGCGTGTGTGTTTACCTAAGTGTGTATGTGTTTACCTAAGTGTGTGTGTGTGTGTGTGTGTATAACTAAGTGTGTGTTTGTGTGTTTGCAGCGTCTGTCACCAGACTGTGAGGACCAGATCAGGGTGGTTCTCCAGGAGTCAGCTCTGGACTACAGACTAGACCCTCAGCTCCAGATCCACTGCACTGAGGAGGTGAGCCCCGCTCAGCTGACCTCACCACCCCTCACCACCCCTCACCTGACCTCACCACCCCTCACCTGACCTCACCACCCCTCACCTGACCTCATCACCCCTCACCTGACCTCACCACCCCTCACCTGACCTCATCACCCCTCACCTGACCTCATCACCCCTCACCTGACCTCACCTGACCTCACCACCCCTCACCTGACCTCATCACCCCTCACCTGACCTCATCACCCCTCACCTGACCTCATCACCCCTCACCTGACCTCACCACCCCTCACCTGACCTCATCACCCCTCACCTGACCTCATCACCCCCCTGACCTCACCTGACCTCACCACCCCTCACCTGACCCTCATCACCCCTCACCTGACCTCATCACCCCTCACCTGACCTCACCTGACCTCACCACCCCTCACCTGACCTCATCACCCCTCACCTGACCTCATCACCCCTCACCTGACCTCACCACCCCTCACCTGACCTCACCACCCCTCACCTGACCTCATCACCCCTCACCTGACCTCACAACCCCTCACCTGACCTCATCACCCCTCACCTGACCTCATCACCCCTCACCTGACCTCATCACCCCTCACCTGACTTCATCACCCCTCACCTGACCTCATCACCCCTCACCTGACCTCACCACCCCTCACCTGACCTCATCACCCCTCACCTGACCTCATCACCCCTCACCTGACCTCACCACCCCTCACCTGACCTCATCACCCCTGACCTCACCTGACCTCACCACCCCTCACCTGACCTCATCACCCCTCACCTGACCTCATCACCCCTCACCTGACCTCACTGACCTCACCACCCCTCACCTGACCTCATCACCCCTCACCTGACCTCATCACCCTCACCTGACCTCACCACCCCTCACCTGACCTCATCACCCCTCACCTGACCTCATCACCCCTCACCTGACCTCACCACCCCTCACCTGACCTCATCACCCCTCACCTGACCTCACCACCCCTCACCTGACCTCATCACCCCTCACCTGACCTCATCACCCCTCACCTGACCTCACCACCCCTCACCTGACCTCATCACCCCTCACCTGACCTCACCACCCTGTGTGTCCAGATCTCCCGTCTGTGTGCGGAGGAGGCAGCAGCACAGGAGCAGACAGGTCAGGTGGAGGAGTGTCTGAAGGTCAACCTGCTCAAGATCAAACAGGAGGGCTGCAAAAAGGTGCCTGCTCGCTCTCACACACACACACACACACACACACACACACACACATACACCCCTACCCTGACCTCCCTGTGCATATCCTCACCTCTCTCCTGACCTCACCTCTCTCCTGACCTCTCACCTCTCTCCTGACCTCTCTCCTGACCTCTCACCTGTCTCCTGACCTCTCACCTCTCTCCTGACCTCTCACCTGTCTCCTGACCTCTCACCTCTCTCCTGACCTCTCACCTCTCTCCTGACCCGTGCCCTCCGTGTGTGGAGCAGGAGGTGCTGAACATCCTGAAGGAGAGCAAGGCCGACATCTTTGTGGACCCGGTCCTCCACACAGCCTGCGCCCTGGACATCAAACACCACTGTGCTGCTATACCCCCAGGACGAGGACGCCGTGAGGACACACACACACACACACACACACACGCTCACACACACACACACACACACACACACGCTCTCACACACACACACACACGCACGCTCTCACACACACACCACACACACACACACACCACACACACACACCACACACCATACTCACACACACACACACGCACGCTCTCACACACACACACGCGCTCACACACACACACACACACACACACACACACACACCAACCTGGTCCATGTTTAAATGGGGTGTACACACACTCACTCTCCATCCCTGGTCTCTGTTTCAGAGATGTCCTGTCTGATGGAGTCTCTCCAGGATAAACGTGTTCGTCTGCAGCCAGAGTGTAAGAAGAGACTGCAGGACCGCATGGACATGTGGAGCTACGCAGCCAAGGTGAGGTCACACACACACACACACACATGACTGCAGGACCGCATGGACATGTGGAGCTACGCAGCCAAGGTGAGGTCACACACACACACACACACATGACTGCAGGACCGCATGGACATGTGGAGCTACGCAGCCAAGGTGAGGTCACACACACACACACAGAACATGACTGCAGGACCGCATGGACATGTGGAGCTACGCAGCCAAGGTGAGGTCACACACACACACACACACACAGAACATGGATGGCAAGAGAGAATCCAGCAGAAGAATAAAGGGTTAGTTGTTCCTGAGATACCGTCCAGTATCCTGGGTCCTGAAACCTTCTCTCTCCCCTCCCCCCCAGGTGGCCCCAGCCGAGGGCTTCTCTGACCTGGCCATGCAGGTGATGACCTCCCCCTCTAAGAACTACATCCTGGCCATGATCGGGCTGGGCGTGAGCGTGCTGTTTCTGCTCGGCCTGCTCTGCGGACGCATCACCAAGCGCGTCACACAGGAGCTCAAGGACAGGTAGAGGACTGGCCCGGGGGCCCCTCCCCCAGGTAGAGGCCCCTCCCCCCAGGTAGAGGCCCCGCCCCCCAGGTAGAGGCCCCGCCCCCCAGGTAGAGGCCCCGCCCCCCGGATAGAGGACTGGCCCAAGAAGATGATCAGGAAAAACCACCAACATGGGAAGGCTCTCTGTCCTTTCAGCATCTCTCCCTCTCTCCTCCCGCCCTTTTCTGTTTTTAGCTCTTTCTTCTTTGTGGTCTTCTTAACCTTCCCCACACACGACTGGGAGACTTTGCAGGTTCTTGACTCAAAGCTTTGCAGTTGGAGGGCCGTGTTGTGACGCGGTCCACCCCTCCCCTCACCTCCCCAGCTGAGTCTCCCAGCGCTGCTGTGACTGAGCCCCCCCCCCACCCAGCCATCCTGCAGGCTGACTGAAGACAAACCGACCACACGCTCAGACCACAACTGAGTCACCATGAACGATTATTTACTCATTGTGAATATTTGGAACCCTTTTCTTTTTTTCTTTTTTACCTCTCACATGGATGCAATCTTTAGTTTCCTGCTTGCGGTGGGGTCTCCTGCTTGTGGTGGGGTCTCCTGCTTGTGGTGGGGTCTCCTGCTTGTGGTGGGGTCCTCCTGCTTGTGGTGGGGTCTCCTGCTTGTCTGCTTGTGGGGGTGAAGGTGGTTCTCACAGTATTATGGGAGAAAGAAAAAACATCTACTAACATCTTCTTCTTCTGATCTAAGTTTTCCAAGACTTGGGGACCTTTTGTGTGTGTTTGTGCGCTGGTATTTGATGTGTGAATGGACAGTATTGATTTTTCTCCATTCACTCCTCAAGTCTTCTAGCAGGCGTGTGGTGTGTGAGGGGGTGTTGATATGTATGATATGTGCCCAGGGACTGCTGTGAGAGTAAAAGACTGAGCCTCACGTTGAGACTGAGCCTCACGTTTAGACTGAGCCTCACGTTTAGACTGAGCCTCACGTTTAGACTGAGCCTCACGTTTAGACTGAGCCTCACGTTGAGACTGAGCCTCACGTTTAGACTGAGCCTCACGTTCAGACTGAGCCTCACGTTTAGACTGAGCCTCACGTTTAGACTGAGCCTCACGTTTAGACTGAGCCTCACGTTCAGACTGAGCCTCACGTTTAGACTGAGCCTCACGTTTAGACTGAGCCTCACGTTTAGACTGAGCCTCACGTTTAGACTGAGCCTCACGTTTAGACTGAGCCTCACGTTTAGACTGAGCCTCACGTTTAGACTGAGCCTCACGTTTAGACTGAGCCTCACGTTTAGACTGAGCCTCACGTTTAGACTGAGCCTCACGTTTAGACTGAGCCTCACGTTGAGACTGAGCCTCACGTTTAGACTGAGCCTCACGTTGAGACTGAGCCTCACGTTGAGACTGAGCCTCACGTTGAGACTGAGCCTCACGTTTAGACTGAGCCTCACGTTTAGACTGAGCCTCACGTTCAGACTGAGCCTCACGTTCAGACTGAGCCTCACGTTTAGACTGAGCCTCACGTTGAGACTGAGCCTCACGTTTAGACTGAGCCTCACGTTGAGACTGAGCCTCACGTTTAGACTGAGCCTCACGTTCAGACTGAGCCTCACGTTGAGACTGAGCCTCACGTTTAGACTGAGCCTCACGTTCAGACAGCCTCACGTTTAGACTGAGCCTCACGTTTAGACTGAGCCTCACGTTGAGACTGAGCCTCACGTTAGACTGAGCCTCACGTTAGACTGAGCCTCACGTTTAGACTGAGCCTCACGTTGAGACTGAGCCTCACGTTGAGACTGAGCCTCACGTTCAGACTGAGCCTCACGTTTAGACTGAGCCTCACGTTGAGACGAGCCTCACGTTTAGACTGAGCCTCACGTTTAGACTGAGCCTCACGTTGAGACGGAGCCTCACGTTAAGACTGAGCCTCACGTTAAGACTGAGCCTCATGTTAAGACTGAGCCTCACGTTCAGACTGAGCCTCATGTTCAGATTGAGCCTCATGTTGAGACTGAGACTCACGTTGAGAAGGAGCCTCACGTTAAGACTGAGCCTCACGTTAAGACTGAGCCTCACGTTTAGACAGTCTCACACTCTCACTGGAAAAGGTGTTATTATAGTGCTCATGTATAATATCTATACTGGTAGAACTAGCAGCGTAAACATTTCAGTTTCCACCTCCGAATTGCCTTGGCAAGGTTTGTTGTGGTGCCATGCACCATGACTGGGTTAGCAGAAGTGCTAATTCAACAGGAACTGTGGTAGGGAGCGTTAGCCAGGAGCTCAGGACTGGGACAGCAGGCTCCCTAAGGGTTTGCCCTCAAAAGGTACTTGGACGTTTCAAAGCATTTCAACTCTAGAACGATTTACTCCAGTTTCAGTTCAGCGAGGGAGTGGCCTGGAGGGTGTGCTGGGATAGTACTCCTGCCCTCTCCTGCAGCCATGCCCTGCTCCCCATGGGGCCACGCCCTGCTCTCTAGGGGCCACGGCCTGCTCCCTGGGGGGCCACGCCCTGCTCTCTAGGGGCCAAGGCCTGCTCCCTGGGGGGCCACGCCCTGCTCTCCAGGGGGCCACGCCCTGCTCTCTAGGGGCCAAGGCCTGCTCCCTGGGGGGCCACGCCCTGCTCTCTAGGGGCCAAGGCCTGCTCCCTGGGGGGCCACGCCCTGCTCCCTAAGGGCCACGCCCTGCTCCCTAAGGGCCACGCCCTGCTCCCCGAGGGTTCAGCTGCGTAGCGGGTCTCAGGCCAGACGAGGGCACCAGGGTGTCACCAGGGTGTCACGAGGACACTGAACACAGGTTGGGTTGAGGGGTAAAACAATTTCAAATAACAACAAAAATAAAGATACCAGATGTGAACATTTTGTTTTAAAATGATACTGGAACCATTGCACATTTTTTTTGTTTTTTTATACATCTATGAATATATATATATTGTTTGGTCATAGCCTTATTTATTTGTTTACTAATGGTCAATGTTTGTAAGTCATTTTGTTGATGTGAATGTTGCTCTTGTTGCCTTTACTTACTGCCTGCTAAGTCCTCATTCCAGCCAGTCGATCCAGCAGGTGTTAGGTGGATCTAGGCCATCTGAAGCCAGTTACTGAAATCTCAAATACACAGGACCTGCCGAGTTCTCGTTCCGTCAAACTAAATCCCCTGAGATGGAATGTAGGACAGCCATTCTCTTACACGTCAACGTCACGTTTGCAAATTCTTCCAGTTTTGTGTTCTTGGTGAATGGGGGGAAAAAAGTATTCTGTTAAAATGATATCAACTGTCAGTTGCCATTGTTCTGATGTTGACTCGATCACGTCTTTGCTTGTAAAATGGCGTCTGTATGCTGTCCTCTTTCATGTTGATCTCTCAACGCGTGCCTACTGACAATCCCACAGGGGCACCGAGTGTACAGATGTCTGCACCTCTTCCCTCACCCTCCTGAAACAGGACTCTAAAACTAAACAAGCTGTGTGCGTGCGTGCTGGCGTGCGTGTGTGCGTGTGTGTGTGCGTGTGTGTGTGTGTGTGCGTGTGTGTGTGTGTCCCTGGAAGCTGTCAAACCCTTGGGACAGCGCAAGACTTCAAGGACGAAGTTTGAAGATCATGGTGTTTTCTACCAGCACGCTCTTGTGCTACAAGCATTAAATATCGTCAAGTCATTCTATATATCTATCAGTACTTAACTGTTCCTTGGTCTGTGGGAAACTTTCATCAAGTCAGAAAGAAAACTGACCCTAACAAAGACTATTACACACGATTAAGATTGAAAAAAAGTGTTTTTGTAATTGTGTATTTCTGGAGGTCTTTTGCGTTTCATCTTTGTCTATGCCATGTACTTGTGTAAAGGCTCATCAGTGCAGTTTCCTAGTTTGGATTTTGTTACAATTTATTTTGTTTTGGTTAGTTCTGTACAGATGACATTGGACAGTTTGTTAATAGTAAAATCTGCAGTTTTTTATTGTACCGTCCCTTGTGCTTATTCCTGCTCTCCCTCACAGCACAGTCCCTCACAGCACAGTCCCGCACAGCACAGCACAGTCCCTCACAGCACAGCACAGTCCCTCACACCACAGCACAGTCCCTCACACCACAGCACAGTCCCTCACACCACAGCACAGTCCCTCACACCACAGCACAGTCCCTCACAGCACAGTCCCTCACAGCACAGCACAGCACAGTCCCTCACACCACAGTCCCTCACAGCACAGCACAGCACAGTCCCTCACACCACAGCACAGTCCCTCACACCACAGTCCCTCACAGCACAGCACAGCACAGTCCCTCACAGCACAGCACAGTCCCTCACAGCACAGTCCCTCACAGCACAGCACAGTCCCTCACAGCACAGCACAGCACAGTCCCTCACACCACAGTCCCTCACAGCACAGCACAGTCCCTCACAGCACAGTCCCTCACACCACAGCACAGTCCCTCACAGCACAGCACAGCACTGTCCCTCACACCACAGCACTGTCCCTCACACCACAGCACAGTCCCTCACACTACAGTCCCTCACAGCACAGCACAGCACTGTCCCTCACACCACAGCACCTCACAGCACAGTCCCTCACAGCACAGTCCCTCACAGCACAGCACCTCACAGCACAGCACAGCACAGTCCCTCACACCACAGCACCTCACAGCACAGTCCCTCACAGCACACCACAGCACAGTCCCTCACAGCACAGCACCTCACAGCACAGCACCTCACAGCACAGTCCCTCACAGCACAGCACAGTCCCTCACAGCACAGCACAGCACAGTCCCTCACAGCACAGCACTGTCCCTCACACCACAGCACAGTCCCCGCACAGCACAGTCCCTCACAGTACCTCACAGCACAGTCCCTCACACCACAGCACAGTCCCTCACAGCACAGCACAGTCCCGCACAGCACAGTCCCTCACAGCACACTACAGTCCCTCACACCACAGCACAGTCCCGCACAGCACAGTCCCTCACAGTCCCTCACAGCACAGTACCTCACAGCACAGTCCCTCGTGTGGGAAAGTGGTTTTTCTTAGTATTGCAGATCCATTATAAATGAGGACTGGTTCTTGCCTTGTGAAGTACTCTGCACTGTAGCTGTGAGAAAGAAGTATGATATTTGGAAAACATCCCAGTGTATGTCTCTGGAATCAGCCTGTCTCACCATCCTGTCCTCATCCTGTCTCACCATCCTGTCCTTATCCAGCCGTCATCCTGACCTCAGCCTGTCCCACCTTCCTGTCCTCATCCTGTCTCACCATCCTGTCCTTATCCAGCCGTCATCCTGACCTCAGCCTGTCCCACCTTCCTGTCCTCATTCTGTCCCACCAGCCTGTCCTCATTCTGTCCCACCAGCCTGTCCTCATTCTGTCCCACCAGCCTGTCCTCATTCTGTCCCACCTTCCTGTCCTCATTCTGTCCCACCAGCCTGTCCTCATTCTGTCCCACCTTCCTGTCCTCATCCTGTCCCACCATCCTGTCCTCATCCTGTCCCACCATCCTGTCCTCAGCCTGTCCTCAGCCTGCCCTCATCCTGTCCCACCATCCTGCCCTCATCCTGTCCCACCATCCTGTCCTCAGCCTGTCCCACCATCCTGTCCTCATTCTGTCCCACCTTCCTGTCCTCATTCTGTCCCACCTTCCTGTCCTCATTCTGTCCCACCTTCCTGTCCTCATTCTGTCCCACCAGCCTGTCCTCATTCTGTCCCACCTTCCTGTCCTCAGCCTGTCCTCATCCTGTCCTCAGCCTGTCCTCATCCTGTCCTCATCCTGTCCCACCATCCTGTCCTCAGCCTGTCCCACCATCCTGTCCTCAGCCTGTCCCACCATCCTGTCCTCATCCTGTCCTCATCCTGTCCTCAGCCTGTCCCACCAGCCTGTCCTCATTCTGTCCCACCTTCCTGTCCTCATTCTGTCCCACCAGCCTGTCCTCATTCTGTCCCACCATCCTGTCCTCATCCTGTCCCACCATCCTGTCCTCAGCCTGTCCCACCATCCTGTCCTCAGCCTGTCCTCATCCTGTCCCACCATCCTGTCCTCATCCTGTCCCCACCATCCTGTCCTCAGCCTGTCCTCAGCCTGCCCTCATCCTGTCCCACCATCCTGCCCTCATCCTGTCCCACCATCCTGTCCTCAGCCTGTCCCACCATCCTGTCCTCATTCTGTCCCACCTTCCTGTCCTCATTCTGTCCCACCTTCCTGTCCTCATTCTGTCCCACCTTCCTGTCCTCATTCTGTCCCACCAGCCTGTCCTCATTCTGTCCCACCATCCTGTCCTCAGCCTGTCCTCAGCCTGTCCTCATTCTGTCCCACCATCCTGTCCTCAGCCTGTCCTCATCCTGTCCCACCATCCTGTCCTCAGCCTGTCCTCATCCTGTCCTCAGCCTGTCCTCATCCTGTCCCACCATCCTGTCCTCATCCTGTCCCACCATCCTGTCCTCAGCCTGTCCTCAGCCTGCCCTCATCCTGTCCCACCATCCTGCCCTCATCCTGTCCCACCATCCTGTCCTCAGCCTGTCCCACCATCCTGTCCTCATTCTGTCCCACCTTCCTGTCCTCATTCTGTCCCACCTTCCTGTCCTCATTCTGTCCCACCTTCCTGTCCTCATTCTGTCCCACCAGCCTGTCCTCATTCTGTCCTCATCCTGTCCTCATCCTGTCCCACCATCCTGTCCTCATCCTGTCCCACCATCCTGTCCTCAGCCTGTCCTCAGCCTGCCCTCATCCTGTCCCACCATCCTGCCCTCATCCTGTCCCACCATCCTGTCCTCAGCCTGTCCCACCTTCCTGTCCTCATTCTGTCCCACCTTCCTGTCCTCAGCCTGTCCTCATCCTGTCCTCAGCCTGTCCTCATCCTGTCCTCAGCCTGTCCCACCATCCTGTCCTCATCCTGTCCTCATCCTGTCCTCAGCCTGTCCCACCATCCTGTCCTCATCCTGTCCTCATCCTGTCCTCAGCCTGTCCCACCAGCCTGTCCTCATTCTGTCCCACCTTCCTGTCCTCATTCTGTCCCACCAGCCTGTCCTCATTCTGTCCCACCATCCTGTCCTCATCCTGTCCCACCATCCTGTCCTCAGCCTGTCCCACCATCCTGTCCTCAGCCTGTCCTCAGCCTGTCCTCATCCTGTCCCACCATCCTGTCCT
Source organism: Mallotus villosus (assembly GCA_903064625.1). Classification (NCBI taxonomy): domain Eukaryota; kingdom Metazoa; phylum Chordata; class Actinopteri; order Osmeriformes; family Salangidae; genus Mallotus; species Mallotus villosus. The sequence goes on from CAEFZP010000297.1 coordinate 85,400, forward strand.
CATCCTGTCCCACCATCCTGTCCTCAGCCTGTCCTCAGCCTGCCCTCATCCTGTCCCACCATCCTGCCCTCATCCTGTCCCACCATCCTGTCCTCAGCCTGTCCCACCCATCCTGTCCTCATTCTGTCCCCACCTTCCTGTCCTCATTCTGTCCCACCTTCCTGTCCTCATTCTGTCCCACCTTCCTGTCCTCATTCTGTCCCACCAGCCTGTCCTCATTCTGTCCTCATCCTGTCCTCATCCTGTCCCACCATCCTGTCCTCATCCTGTCCCACCATCCTGTCCTCAGCCTGTCCTCAGCCTGCCCTCATCCTGTCCCACCATCCTGCCCTCATCCTGTCCCACCATCCTGTCCTCAGCCTGTCCCACCTTCCTGTCCTCATTCTGTCCCACCATCCTGTCCTCAGCCTGTCCTCAGCCTGTCCTCATCCTGTCCCCACCATCCTGTCCTCATCCTGTCCCACCATCCTGTCCTCATTCTGTCCCACCTTCCTGTCCTCATTCTGTCCCACCTTCCTGTCCTCATTCTGTCCCACCTTCCTGTCCTCATTCTGTCCCACCAGCCTGTCCTCATTCTGTCCCACCTTCCTGTCCTCATCCTGTCCCACCATCCTGCCCTCAGCCTGTCCTCAGCCTGTCCTCATCCTGTCCCACCATCCTGTCCTCAGCCTGTCCTCAGCCTGTCCCACCATCCTGTCCTCAGCCTGTCCTCAGCCTGTCCCACCATCCTGCCCTCAGCCTGTAGAGGTCAGGGTGAACCACAGGAGGGTGAGACCAGACAGCTCTGGGTCATGGTGTTGTTCTGCCCGCTCCTTTCACAGTTTTGTGCGAACTTACGCTAATGTACTCACCTAACCGTCAGGGGTGAAAGTGTGTCACACTTCGCCTTACACGGTTCGTTTGATATTCTCTCCATTTTGCAGTCTTTCTCCAAAGCGAGGTACAAACAACATATATTCACAAAAAAAAACTAACTGGGAAGTGTCCTAACTGGGTTTTAGCAGTCTTGAGTTAAGGAACGTGTTTACAGCAGAGAACTAACAACCATATATTTTGTGTGCGGGGATTGTCCACCAAGATGCCTTAGTAGCATGGATTTATGGAGTCTCAAGCCAAGCGACAGCACTACATTTCCAAGGTAGTGTTACTACTGGGGCCCCCTGGTGCAGCCGTAGAGCCGGTCTGTAGGACACGGGCCCTATGTGGCATGACACGGGCACTATGTGGCAGGACACGGGCACTATGTGGCAGGACACAGGCCCTATGTGGCAGGACACGGGCCCTATGTGGCAGGACACAGGCCCTATGTGGTAGGACACAGGCCCTATGTGGCAGGACACGGGCACTATGTGGCAGGACACGGGCCTTATGTGGCAGGACACAGGCCCTATGTGGCAGGACACGGGCCCTATGTGGCGGGACACAGGCCCTATGTGGCAGGACACAGGCCCTATGTGGCAGGACACGGGCCCTATGTGGCAGGACACAGGCCCTATGTGGCAGGACACAGGCCCTATGTGGCAGGACACGGGCCCTATGTGGCAGGACACGGGCACTCAGCTCTGTACCTCGAGCACGGTCAGTACTGGACTGCGTGTGGATCCTTATGAATACACAATGGAGGCTTTATGCATGTGGCTCAAAATATCCTCTCTCCACAGGTACCCATGTGAAGAGCAGACCTGTGACATTCTAGATGTCTGGATCCTGTGTGTGTGTGTGTGGTGTGTGTGTGTGTGTGTGTGTGTGTGTGTGTGTGTGTGTGTGTGTGTGTGTGTGTGTGTGTGTGTGTGTGTGTGTGTGTGTGTGTGTTGTGTGTGTGTGTGTGTGGTGTGTGTGTGTGTGTGTGTTGTGTGTGTGTGTGTGTGTGTGTGTGTGTGTGTCAGTACCTCTCCAGACATCCGTCAGCTAGTGAGGTATGTGTGTGTGTGTGTGTGTGTGAGAGAGAGTGTGTGTGTGTGTGACACTGTAGTGATACATTTCTTCTCGCTCGTCAACCCTGACCGCTTTTCAACGTGTGTTTTAGCAGAGATGGTTTCGTTTGTGTGAAAGGATCTTCAGCGCAGAACGTCACTCATCCAAACGAGGCTAATCCCACTGTTAGGAACGACCATCAGGTACGACATTAAAGCTGTTTACAGTTTGTCAAACGAGCATTTTGTTCATTTTTAAGGCTTCTGTTGTGGTTCTTTACACAATGATGACTTGAAGACACCAGTATTTGGTACAATAACCTTTAATTACAACGTAGTTGGTGGATACATGTTTATTGTGTGCCACTTTAGGGTACAATGGAAACAAACTAGTATGTGTACACAAACACCAAAGACACAAAACAATAAATATAGTCATAAGCCAAGCGGTTTTGTGAAACAGATTTACAAGTATGTTTGTGGTCCCCAGAAAAAAGATACGCTATTCTGTTCACTCAATACAAAGAAACTTATGAGAAGAAAAACACTTTTAAAAAAGCTGTTATTTACAGGCTTCATTGGCAGAGTGACTGTCACACACATCCCTGTGTTTAAGCTCTGGTCCCCCTCCGGCCCTCAGGGTTTATAACAGCCTCAGGACCCAGTCGTCTGCTCTTCTCCTCAACCGTCCAACAGTGGTTCTATTCTCTATCTTCTCTACTAGCTCCCTCACTCTCTCCTCCCTCCACAGTGCTGTCCTATCCTCTCCCCTCTCCTCCTCCCTCCTCCTCTCCTCTCACCCTCTCCTCCTCCCTCCTCCTATCCTCTCTCCCCCCTTCCTCCTCTCCTCCCTCCTCCTCTCCTCTCCCCTCTCCTCCCTCCTCCTCTCCCCTCTCCTCCTCCCTCCTCCTATCCTCCTCTCTCCCCCTTCCTCCTCTCCTCCCTCCTCCTCTCCTCTCCCCTCTCCTCCCTCCTCCTCTCCCCTCTCCTCCCTCCTCCTCTCCCTCCCTCATCTCCTCTCCTCTCCCCTCTCCTCCTCCCTCCTCCTCTCCTCTCCCCTCTCCTCCCTCCTCCTCTCCTCTCCCCTCTCCTCCCTCCTCCTCTCCTCTCCCCCTCTCCTCCTCCCTCCTCCTCTCCTCTCCTCCTCCCTCCTCCTCTCCCCTCTCCTCTCCTCCTCATCCTCCTCTCCTCTCCCCTCTCCTCCCTCCTCCTCCTATCCCCTGCTCCTCCTCCTCTCCTCTCCCCTCTCCTCCCCCTCTCCTCCTCCCTCTCGCCTCTCCTCCTCTCCCTCCTCCGTCTCCTCTCCCCTCTCCTCCCTCCTCCTCTCCTCTTCCCCTCGTCCTCCTCCCTCCTCCTCTCCTCTCCTCCCCCCTCCTCCTCTCCTCTCTCCTCTCCTCCTCCCTCCTCCTCTCCCCTCTCCTCCTCCTCCGCTCCTCCTCTCCCCTCTCCTCCCCCCCTCCTCCTCTCCTCCCCTCTCCATCCCCCCCTCCTCCTCTCCCCTCTCCTCCCTCCTCTCTCCTCGCTCTCTCCCCTCTCCTCCCCCCTCCTCCTCTCTCCCCTCTCTCCTCCCTCCTCCTCCTCATCCCCTCTCTCCATCCCCCCTCCTCCTCTCCTCTCTCCCCTCTCCTCCCTCCTCCTCTCACCCTCATCTCCTCCTCTCCTCATCCTCTCTAGCCCCTCTCCCCCCTCCTCCTCTCCTCCCCCCCCTCCTCCATGCTCCTCTAGAAGGCGTAGGGAGAGACGACAGGGTGACCTTGGTGAGGTATCTCCCCAGCAGTGCTCGTCTCTCCAGTTCGCTCATCTCCACCTGGGCCTCCAGGGTGGCGGGTCCCTCTACGGGGCTGACCAGCAGCAGGGTCCCTGTCTGACGGCTGGAGCGCTGCACGCTGAAGTGGCCCCGCCCTCGGCCGCCCACTAGGCCGAAACGAAGCGTGTCTCCCAAGACCCGGGCGGCGGACACCCTGAACAGGACCCGGGGGGCGGACATGTTGGAGACCACGGACAGGAAGTGGAAGGAGATGGAGTTGGGAGCCTGGGAGCAGGACTCATCCCCGACCAGACAGGGGTTCCTCTCGCATCGCCTGGTGGGGAGGGAGGGGGGGGGGAGGGAGGGAGGGGCAGGGAGGGAGGGAGGGAGGGAGGGAGGGAGGGAGGGAGGGAGGGAGGGAGGGAGGGAGGGAGGGAGGGAGGGAGGGAGGGAGGGAGGGAGGGAGGGAGGGAGGGAGGGGGAGTGGTAGAGGATCTTAAGGAATTGGATGGTTTTCACCCTCTAGATTTAGGCTTGACTTCTGAGAAAGAATGTTGTTGTGTCTCGTGAATTAGAAGTTTACGGACTTTAAAACAATGAAGCCTGAACGCGAGACGGACCCTGAGCTCAGAGGAGGAGTCAGATGAACGAGGTCACGCCTGTCAAATTACATGTCTGTGGTAACAGGAAGAACTCTTTCCTCCGCTGCAAAATGTTTTGTTTGGTTCTCGAATCTGCGACTAAGAGAACACAACACGAGCTCCCTGAGGAAAGGCTCTGCTAACCCTCGCCAAACCAAACCATGCTTGTGTTCCCATGTCAGCAGTTGTACTGAGACGTGTGACTGAGTGTGGGTGTCTTACATGGCGGAGGTCTTGATGTAGGAGGCGTTCAGGACGCGAGGACACGCCACCGTGGCACACTGGAACCCTCCGTACGTGTTGACGCACAGCTGGTCCTGGGTGCAGTTATGCAGGCCGCTCTCACACTCGTCAATATCTACACACACAGACACACACAGGGACACACACACACACAGGAACACACACACACACAGGGACACACACACACACACACACACACACAGGGACACACAGGGACACCCACACACAGGGACACACACACACAGGGACACACACACACACACAGGGACACACACACACACAGGGACACACACACACACACACACACAGGGACACACACACAGGGACACACACACACACAGGGACACACACACCAGGAAGGGATGGGAGGGAGGAGGAGAGAAGGACTTAACAACAAAGAGAAAAACACAAGCAACACCTGCCCAACGTGGAGAAGGGTTGAGAGGGCAAACTGATTTCACCACACACGAAAGCCAAACTCTGTAAGACATGGTGGATGATCAAGCTTCTCAGCTAAGAGAAGATGAGAGGCTGTGGGTGAAGCAGACCTTTGCAGTTGCGGCTGTCCCTGGTCATGTTGTATCCTCTGGGACACACACAGTGGAAGCTCCCGGGGGTGTTGACGCAGGTGAACACACACAGACGACCCGTCTGACGACCCGACTGACCCAGGAGGAACAGCTCACACTCATCGATGTCTGAAACACACATCTCCGTTTGAAACCCCCCCAGTGCTGCTGGATGACGGTTTGAAACCCCCCCTGCTCTGGCCCAGTGCTGCTGGATGACGGTTTGAAACCCCCCTGCTCTGCCCCAGTGCTGCTGGATGACTGTTTGAAACCCCCCTGCTCTGCCCCAGTGCTGCTGGATGACGGTTTGAAACCCCCCTGCTCTGCCCCAGTGCTGCTGGATGACGGTTTGAAACCCCCCTGCTCTGCCCCAGTGCTACTGCTGACTCACCTGTGCAGACGTTGTTGTCGCGGCCTGAGATGGTGAAGCCCAGGTCACAGGTGCAGTGGGAGGAGCCTTGATACTGGGTACAGCGAGACGGACGGATGAAGGCCGAGAGGGGAGGGGACGAGGAGGTGGGGGACGAGGAGGTGGGGGGCAAGGAGGTGGGGGAGGAGGAGGTGGGGGAGAGCGTGGAGGGGGAGGAATCAGAAGAGGAGGGAGAGATGGGAGGCAGGGAGGGGTTGGTGCTGCTTAAGACTGGGAAAAGACAGAGAGGATAGATTACACAAACAACATACATACAAACTCTATGACTAGGTTTCCTAAACATGGATCAAGCCTAGTAAGAACATGTTTTCAGTGGAGATTACTCTTCGTTTAGGACTAGGCTTAATCCATGGCTGGGAAACAGAGCCTATATGTGCTATTGTAATATAGTGTGGTATCAGGTGCTGTTAGTGTCTCCAGGAGCAGGTGGTATCAGATGCTGTTAGTGTCTCCAGGAGCAGGTGGTATCAGGTGCTGTTAGTGTGTCCAGGAGCAGGTGGTATCAGATGCTGTTAGTGTGTCCAGGAGCAGGTGCTATCAGGTGCTGTTAGTGTGTCCAGGAGCAGGTGGTATCAGGTGCTGTTAGTGTGTCCACAAGCAGGTTACTGTGGTATCAGATGCTGTTAGTGTGTCCAGGAGCAGGTGGTATCAGGTGCTGTTAGTGTGTCCAGGAGCAGGTGGTATCAGATGCTGTTAGTGTGTCCAGGAGCAGGTGAGCCTCACCCCTACAGGCCGGCTGCTGTCCACTCCACCTCAGGGCCTCCAGACACACCCTGGTCTGCGGCCCCAGGAGCTCAAAGCCAGGCTTGCAGACGAAGTGCACCTCGTGTCCCACAGCAAACACCCTCCCCAACCTCCTGCCGTTGGTCAGACTGTCAGGCTTGGGGCAGGTGGCTGGACCGAGCAGGACAGAGAGGAGCACAGAGAGGAACACAGAGAGGAGCAGGAGCAGGGTGAGAGAGGAACACAGAGAGGAGCAGGGTGAGAGAGGAACACAGAGAGGAGCAGGGTGAGAGAGGAACACAGAGAGGAGCAGGGTGAGAGAGGAACACAGAGAGGAGCAGGGTGAGAGAGGAACACAGAGAGGAGCAGGGTGAGAGAGGAACACAGAGAGGAGCAGGGTGACAGAGGAACACAGAGAGGAGCAGAGTGAGAGAGGAACACAGAGAGGAACACAGAGAGGAGCAGGGTGAGAGAGGAACACAGAGAGGAGCAGGGTGAGAGAGAGGAACACAGAGAGGAGCAGGGTGACAGAGGAACACAGAGAGGAGCAGAGTGACAGAGGAACACAGAGAGGAACACAGAGGGGAGCAGGGTGAGAGAGGAACACAGAGAGGAACACAGAGAGGAGCAGAGAGAGAGGAACACAGAGAGGAGCAGAGAGAGGAGCAGGGTGAGAGAGGAACACAGAGAGGAGCAGGGTGAGAGAGAGGAACACAGAGAGGAGCAGGGTGAGAGAGAGGAACACAGAGAGGAGCAGGGTGAGAGAGAGGAACACAGAGAGGAGCAGGGTGAGAGAGGAACACAGAGATGAGTCACACAGTGTGTGAAGAGTGTATTCAAAGTACACAACAAAATACAGAAAACACGTTTGTGTTTCTTCTTGAGTTTCCAGATTGGATGGAGCTCTTCTCAGATCAGTCTTATATTCATGGTTCTATGAGCATTTTGCTTCCATATTCTGACCTGCTGTAAAGGTTACGGTGTGTTTTTCCCTGAAAAGAGTTTTGATCTGGAGCCTTGTTACAAAACGTGCGTGCACGGGGACTATGTAACCCTCTGGTCGTACCCACGGAAACAACACAACCAATCTACACCTCCGTACTGATCTCCACTGCGCTCTGCTCACTGCCAAGACGCTCTCTCACCGTCCCTGTGGGGCGTGGACACGGGCATGTGGGGCGTGGCTAGGGGCGTGGTTAGGGCGTGTCTGGTGCTGTTCTGCAGGGCGGTCAGTCTCCTCCTCAGGGAACGCAGGTTCTGCTGATAGGACGTCTCGTGGGCCAGCAGCATCTTCTCCACCTGACGCAGAGACGTCTGTAGCTCCTGGCTGGACGTACACTCCTGCACCAGGGACGTTAGGCGTTACTTAGATCATTTTTAGTTACCTCATTGTCAAAAAAAAACAAACATGCCTTTTACTTACAGTACTTGTTTTATTAGACATCTACATCTATTTATTCTTTATATTTCTACTTATTGTGTTTATTGTTGCACCAACCTACCAGCAAACTAATCATATGTGTCAACATACTTGGCAATAAACCGGATTCTGATTATAAGTTTCGGCGGAGTCTCATGTTATTTTTTTGCCGAGCGAGTGAGAGGTCACGCTGGGTCAGACGTACATAACAAAGAAGTTGACCTCTTGGTTACTCGGTGGGCGACTGCACGGTGTGTCAGACACGGTAATTAGGCTACACGCAGCGATGCCAGCCCGTTTCCACCCCCATCTCTATTCTCTGTTGTTCTCTTTTAGATTGTTTCACAAAAGGTTCAAAGAGAATCAGTTATATAATTTTCTTTTGAATACAATATTGATCAACAGTGTCAGAAATTATAGTTAATTGTAATAATGGAGATGTTATCAGTGATGTGGGTTTCCAATTGAAAATAGCTACTGATAGTTCTACAGTAGGTTAATCGTTTCACCCGTATACGACTTCTCATTCACAGAAACAAATAGGATGGTAAAGTATTTACAGACAAATGATTACAAGGTGACGGTGTCACGTTTTTGAAGTAGCTCTATGACCTGTATAAAAATGGGCTATGCACCAAATAAAAGAAATATGTATTCAAGAAAGAAAATATCCGAGGATTTTTGCATATACAACTCCCATAACCTCGTCAAACATCTAAAATAACCTGAAATTAGCAATTGTACAGATCGGGGAAAAAAGACGTAGACGTAAAGGTTACCTCTTGTGTGATCTATTTCTTTCCACACTTGTGAAACTACATTTAGCTACGTATTTTTGCACAAGCTCCAGAAAAAAATAACCATTAAAAATACACAATTTGTACCAATTTGGTTTTTACTTGCTATACATTATTGTAAACGAATACATACTTGTCACCCAGACTGACGTGATGCCGACTATAAAAACTCACCTGCCCAGAAGTAGCGTAGAGGTGATGCACACCCAATATCACCATAACAACCCAAATCTGATTCATTCTGTATACCCGTGTTTCACCGGTATCACCACACTGACTTTGGTCGTGGACTTGTAAAGATTGTAGATTGTCGATTTAAAAATAACTACATAAAGATGGAGAACTTTTGAATACTGCAAATAAATAACCCAATAGCCTATGTTTTTGCTTTGTAAGAAAAAGGAGTCATTCAAGCCCGTCCGACCTAAACTGCTACTGTAAAGCTAAAACTTTTCGAGAGCAGTTGCCAAATTTCTGTTGCTCAGCCTCCCAATTCGACTATTTAAACGCCAAGACGAACAGCTGAGTTAAGCCAAGTGGGTTGTGCATCGGTCCAGCGGTGGAACCGTGGCTTTGAATTTTGATAACCAGTCATAGACTCAAAATAGAGTTAGATTATACGGGTGAGTTTGACAGCTTCTGGTTGGAGGTTTGCCGTCTTTTAATCATTCTCCGGACAAAGTATATTCAGATAACAACTATTCTAAACGAACTGCTTCTTCGACAAAAAAACAAAACAAATTGCCGATATAAATAGCGGAATGCCTCAATGTGATTGTGGCACAAAGATGTGCGGAATTTGTGGTTGGTGCAATGTTTACAATGTCCACAAGGTGATGCCTTTGCCCTTCAAGTAGATTTAGTGTCTGACTTGAGGTATTTTAATCTTTTGGTTGAGTAAACGACAATGTTAGTGCCTATAAATCTTTTAATAAATGAAGATGCAGAAATGACAAAGTAAGTGTTTCCCACTCCGCTGCTTTACACACGATGTAACATCTTCCAATATGCCTGATTTGTTTCCAAGGATGGGATTGAACATTGAATATTCTTGTACTTGTTTTATGAATCGATGAACCATAGACCCCAAACTAGCAGGTTGATGAACTGTTGTTGTTCACAGTTTTTCAGGCTTATGTAAGAGTGCTGTCAGTCTGTGTTTGTCTGCGAGTGTGTGCGTGTAGGTGCGTGTGGATGTGTGTGTGGAGGAATGGGTGTGGTTATGTGTGTGTGTTTGTGTGGGTGTGTGTCTGGATGGATGTATTTGTGTGTGTGTGTGTGTGGATGGATGTGTGTGTGGATGGATGGATGTGTGCGTGGATGGATGTGTGTGTGGTGTGTGTGTGGATGGATGTGTGGGGTGTGTGTGTGTGGATGTATGGATGGATGTGTGTGTGTGTGTGTGTGTGTGTGGATGTGTGGATGGATGTGTGTGTGTGTGGATGGATGTGTGTGTGTGTGTGTATGTGTGTGTGTGTACGTGTGGATGGATGGATGGGTGGATGGGTGTGTGTGTGTGGGTGGGTGTGTGTGTGTGTGTGTGTGTGTGTGTGTATGTGTAGATGGATGGATGGGTGGATGGGTGTGCATACTCACTACGCAGAATGAAAACCTCTAAGCCTGCATAAAACGGAGGGATTTAGGAGAGGACATGATTGGAAACCGGGACAATGACATTAGGATTAACTGTCAGGCTAACGAAAGCAATATTTCCCTCCAGAGTTTGACTTGGAAGTAGCATTGTTTGGCCAAATAAAATACAATCACTCAGCCTGCTGGCGATTGGAGAAAGGGATGACAATTACAATCCTCTTTGAAAAAGACTGTCTTTTAATAACTTTCACTACAGGCCAGAGAACGAATCCACAACCAATTACCACCGGTGAGTGATGATGCTGAGCGGTGCTGGGCAGCCTTGTTACAGAAGCTATGTAGGCTAAGCCTAAGCTTGCGCTTGTTAAGTCATATCAACAAAATACTTTTATCGAGACCCAGCACCCATCTTACTCCTAACAAACACATAACTACAGTCGCCAATACCCTGTCTGTCTTACACACACAAACACACACGCACACACACGCACACACACACACACACACACACACACACACACACACACACACACACACACACACACACACACACACACACACACACACACGCACACGCACACGCACACGCACACACATTCACACACACACACACACACACACACGCACACACATACACATTCACGTCATTAGGCTACTCTGGTCAACAGAGAACAATCTAGACTTTGATTTCAACTTTTCCAGATGTGTTCTCCTCCCCAGAACACCCCCCCCCCTCCTCCTCCTCTGGCTCTGCCGCTAACAGCAGCGTGTCCATGGTCTAAACATGACAGCTTGTGCAGAAGCCAGCTGAACAGATCTTCAGATGACCGCCGACAGGCTAGCTAGTTAGCCTTTAGCTTCCGCTCAGCCCAGGAGGGGCTGGGGGTTATGACACACGCTGTCCCGTGTGACTCTGAGTCTACAGCTTCCTGCTTCCTGCTTCCTGCTGCCTGACAAGTCATTAGTGCTGTGGGGAGTCTGTCTGGAGGCTCGGGGTAATTAGTGGAGGGGATGACAGGATCATCCTGGAGTTCAGTGATCCTCAAAAACACTGCAGGACAAAACCGGTTCCTGCTGGTTCCTTTAAAGACAGACGAGAACGGGTCTGTTTCTGACGCTGTGTTTGTGTCTGTGCTCACAAGCGCTGCTCGTGTTTGTGTCTGTGCTCACAAGCGCTGCTCGTGTTTGTGTCTGTGCTCACAAGTGCTGCTCGTGTTTGTGTCTGTGGTCACAAGCGCTGCTCGTGTTTGTGTCTGTGCTCACAAGTGCTGCTCGTGTTTGTGTCTGTGCTCACAAGCGCTGCTCGTGTTTGTGTCTGTGCTCACAAGTGCTGCTCGTGTTTGTGTCTGTGGTCACAAGCGCTGCTCGTGTTTGTGTCTGTGCTCACAAGCGCTGCTCGTGTTTGTGTCTGTGCTCACAAGCGCTGCTCGTGTTTGTGTCTGTGCTCACAAGTGCTGCTCGTGTTTGTGTCTGTGGTCACAAGCGCTGCTCGTGTTTGTGTCTGTGCTCACAAGCGCTGCTCGTGTTTGTGTCTGTGCTCACAAGTGCTGCTCGTGTTTGTGTCTGTGGTCACAAGCGCTGCTCGTGTTTGTGTCTGTGCTCACAAGCGCTGCTCGTGTTTGTGTCTGTGCTCACAAGCGCTGCTCGTGTTTGTGTCTGTGCTCACAAACGCTGCTCGTGTTTGTGTCTGTGCTCACAAGCGCTGCTCGTGTTTGTGTCTGTGCTCACAAGTGCTGCTCGTGTTTGTGTCTGTGCTCACAAGTGCTGCTCGTGTTTGTGTCTGTGGTCACAAGCGCTGCTCGTGTTTGTGTCTGTGCTCACAAGCGCTGCTCGTGTTTGTGTCTGTGCTCACAAGCGCTGCTCGTGTTTGTGTCTGTGCTCACAAACGCTGCTCGTGTTTGTGTCTGTGCTCACAAGCGCTGCTCGTGTTTGTGTCTGTGCTCACAAGCGCTGCTCGTGTTTGTGTCTGTGCTCACAAGCGCTGCTCGTGTTTGTGTCTGTGCTCACAAGCGCTGCTCGTGTTTGTGTCTGTGGTCACAAGCGCTGCTTGTGTTTGTGTCTGTGCTCACAAGCGCTGCTCATGTTTGTGTCTGTGCTCACAAGTGCTGCTTGTGTTTGTGTCTGTGCTCACAAGCGCTGCTCGTGTTTGTGTCTGTGCTCACAAGTGCTGCTTGTGTTTGTGTCTGTGCTCACAAGTGCTGCTCGTGTTTGTGTCTGTGCTCACAAGTGCTGCTTGGTGGAACACCAGAGGTGTCGAGAGAGAATGTAGATACAGAGAGGGTGATGTTGGTGTCATACAGAGCTGTATTAACCAGCACAGTCATACAGAGCTGTATTAACCAGCACAGTCATACAGAGCTGTATTAACCAGCACAGTCATACAGAGCTGTATTAACCAGCACAGTCATACAGAGCTGTATTAACCAGCACAGTCATACAGAGCTGTATTAACCCAGCACAGTCACACAGAGCTGTATTAACCAGCACAGTCATACAGAGCTGTATTAACCAGCACAGTCATACAGAGCTGTATTAACCAGCACAGTCATACAGAGCTGTATTAACCAGCACAGTCATACAGAGCTGTATTAACCAGCACAGTCATACAGAGCTGTATTAACCAGCACAGTCACACAGAGCTGTATTAACCAGCACAGTCATACAGAGCTGTATTAACCAGCACAGTCATACAGAGCTGTATTAACCAGCACAGTCATACAGAGCTGTATTAACCAGCACAGTCATACAGAGCTGTATTAACCAGCACAGTCATACAGAGCTGTATTAACCAGCACAGTCATACAGAGCGTATTAACCAGCACAGTCATACAGAGCTGTATTAACCAGCACAGTCATACAGAGCTGTATTAACCAGCACAGTCATACAGAGCTGTATTAACCAGCACAGTCATACAGAGCTGTATTAACCAGCACAGTCATACAGAGCTGTATTAACCAGCACAGTCATACAGAGCTGTATTAACCAGCACAGTCATACAGAGCTGTATTAACCAGCACAGTCATACAGAGCTGTATTAACCAGCACAGTCACACAGAGCTGTATTAAACAGCACAGTCACACAGAGCTGTATTAACCAGCACAGTCATACAGAGCTGTATTAACCAGCACAGTCATACAGAGCTGTATTAACCAGCACAGTCATACAGAGCTGTATTAACCAGCACAGTCATACAGAGCTGTATTAACCAGCACAGTCATACAGAGCTGTATTAACCAGCACAGTCACACAGAGCTGTATTAACCAGCACAGTCATACAGAGCTGTATTAACCAGCACAGTCATACAGAGCTGTATTAACCAGCACAGTCACACAGAGTCAGATTAACCAGCACAGTCACACAGAGCTGTATTAACCAGCACAGTCACACAGAGTCAGATTAACCAGCACAGTCATACAGAGCTGTATTAACCAGCACAGTCATACAGAGCTGTATTAACCAGCACAGTCACACAGAGCTGTATTAACCAGCACAGTCACACAGAGCTGTATTAACCAGCACAGTCACACAGAGCTGTATTAACCAGCACAGTCATACAGAGCTGTATTAACCAGCACAGTCACACAGAGCTGTATTAACCAGCACAGTCATACAGAGCTGTATTAACCAGCACAGTCATACAGAGCTGTATTAACCAGCACAGTCATACAGAGTCAGATTAACCAGCACAGTCACACAGAGTCGTACCACACGTGTTGCTGTTGGATCATCATTAAGATAAGGCCGTGCTGACTGAACTAAACTTCCCACGTGAATAAATAAACCCGAGAGACCAATCCGCTTGTGATCATCATATCTTAATTAGATACGACAAGTTTAATTAAAAACGTATCATTGAATGGATTTTGTAATTAAAATGGAGTTGGCTGAGGGTCTCCTAGTTCTACAGAGTGCAGTCACGCAACAACAACTTTTATAGGACCACTAGACCTACCTGTGGTATTGTGTGTGTGTGCGGGTGTGTGTGGGTGTGCGTGCGTGCACGTGTGTGTGTGTGTGCACGTGTGTGTGTGCTTAGGATGTAACAGATCAAACAGCTGGATAGGAAGTGTATCCTCTGAAGCAGGAGGTCTCCATGTAGTACTGTAATGAGGGCTGCAGGAGGTCTCCATGTAGTACTGTAATGAGGGCTGCAGGAGGTCTCCATGTAGTACTGTAATGAGGGCTGCAGGAGGTCTCCATGTAGTACTGTAATGAGGGCTGCAGGAGGTCTCCATGTAGTACTGTAATGAGGGCTGCAGGAGGTCTCCATGTAGTACTGTAATGAGGGCTGCAGGAGGTCTCCATGTAGTACTGTAGAGGGTGCAGAGGTCCATGTAGTACTGTAATGGGCTGCAGAGTCTCCATGTAGTACTGTAATGAGGGCTGCAGGAGGTCTCCATGTAGTACTGTAATGAGGGCTGCAGGAGGTCTCCATGTAGTACTGTAATGAGGGCTGCAGGAGGTCTCCATGTAGTACTGTAATGAGGGCTGCAGGAGGTCTCCATGTAGTACTGTAATGAGGGCTGCAGGAGGTCTCCATGTAGTACTGTAATGAGGGCTGCAGGAGGTCTCCATGTAGTACTGTAATGAGGGCTGCAGGAGGTCTCCATGTAGTACTGTAATGAGGGCTGCAGGAGGTCTCCATGTAGTACTGTAATGAGGGCTGCAGGAGGTCTCCATGTAGTACTGTAATGAGGGCTGCAGGAGGTCTCCATGTAGTACTGTAATGAGGGCTGCAGAGGTCTCCATGTAGTACTGTAATGAGGGCTGCAGGAGGTCCCATGTAGTACTGTAATGAGGGCTGCAGGAGGTCTCCATGTAGTACTGTAATGAGGGCTGCAGGAGGTCTCCATGTAGTACTGTAATGAGGGCTGTTTAAGGTCTCCATGTAGTACTGTAATGAGGGCTGTTTTCAGAGGTCTCCATGTAGTACTGTAATGAGGGCTGCAGGAGGTCTCCATGTAGTACTGTAATGAGGGCTGCAGGAGGTCTCCATGTAGTACTGTAATGAGGGCTGCAGGAGGTCTCCATGTAGTACTGTAATGAGGGCTGCAGGAGGTCTCCATGTAGTACTGTAATGAGGGCTGCAGGAGGTCTCCATGTAGTACTGTAATGAGGGCTGTTTTAGAGGTCTCCATGTAGTACTGTAATGAGGGCTGCAGGAGGTCTCCATGTAGTACTGTAATGAGGGCTGCAGGAGGTCTCCATGTAGTACTGTAATGAGGGCTGCAGGAGGTCTCCATGTAGTACTGTAATGAGGGCTGCAGGAGGTCTCCATGTAGTACTGTAATGAGGGCTGCAGGAGGTCTCCATGTAGTACTGTAATGAGGGCTGCAGGAGGTCTCCATGTAGTACTGTAATGAGGGCTGCAGGAGGTCTCCATGTAGTACTGTAATGAGGGCTGCAGAGGTCTCCATGTAGTACTGTAATGAGGGCTGCAGGAGGTCTCCATGTAGTACTGTAATGAGGGCTGCAGGAGGTCTCCATGTAGTACTGTAATGAGGGCTGCAGGAGGTCTCCATGTAGTACTGTAATGAGGGCTGCAGGAGGTCTCCATGTAGTACTGTAATGAGGGCTGCAGGAGGTCTCCATGTAGTACTGTAATGAGGGCTGCAGGAGGTCTCCATGTAGTACTGTAATGAGGGCTGCAGGAGGTCTCCATGTAGTACTGTAATGAGGGCTGCAGGAGGTCTCCATGTAGTACTGTAATGAGGGCTGCAGGAGGTCTCCATGTAGTACTGTAATGAGGGCTGCAGGAGGTCTCCATGTAGTACTGTAATGAGGGCTGCAGGAGGTCTCCATGTAGTACTGTAATGAGGGCTGCAGGAGGTCTCCATGTAGTACTGTAATGAGGGCTGCAGGAGGTCTCCATGTAGTACTGTAATGAGGGCTGCAGGAGGTCTCCATGTAGTACTGTAATGAGGGCTGCAGGAGGTCTCCATGTAGTACTGTAATGAGGGCTGCAGGAGGTCTCCATGTAGTACTGTAATGAGGGCTGCAGGAGGTCTCCATGTAGTACTGTAATGAGGGCTGCAGGAGGTCTCCATGTAGTACTGTAATGAGGGCTGCAGGAGGTCTCCATGTAGTACTGTAATGAGGGCTGCAGGAGGTCTCCATGTAGTACTGTAATGAGGGCTGCAGGAGGTCTCCATGTAGTACTGTAATGAGGGCTGCAGGAGGTCTCCATGTAGTACTGTAATGAGGGCTGCAGGAGGTCTCCATGTAGTACTGTAATGAGGGCTGCAGGAGGTCTCCATGTAGTACTGTAATGAGGGCTGCAGAGGTCTCCATGTAGTACTGTAATGAGGGCTGCAGGAGGTCTCCATGTAGTACTGTAATGAGGGCTGCAGGAGGTCTCCATGTAGTACTGTAATGAGGGCTGCAGGAGGTCTCCATGTAGTACTGTAATGAGGGCTGCAGGAGGTCTCCATGTAGTACTGTAATGAGGGCTGCAGGAGGTCTCCATGTAGTACTGTAATGAGGGCTGCAGGAGGTCTCCATGTAGTACTGTAATGAGGGCTGCAGGAGGTCTCCATGTAGTACTGTAATGAGGGCTGCAGGAGGTCTCCATGTAGTACTGTAATGAGGGCTGCAGGAGGTCTCCATGTAGTACTGTAATGAGGGCTGCAGGAGGTCTCCATGTAGTACTGTAATGAGGGCTGCAGGAGGTCTCCATGTAGTACTGTAATGAGGGCTGCAGGAGGTCTCCATGTAGTACTGTAATGAGGGCTGCAGGAGGTCTCCATGTAGTACTGTAATGAGGGCTGCAGGAGGTCTCCATGTAGTACTGTAATGAGGGCTGCAGGAGGTCTCCATGTAGTACTGTAATGAGGGCTGCAGGAGGTCTCCATGTAGTACTGTAATGAGGGCTGCAGGAGGTCTCCATGTAGTACTGTAATGAGGGCTGCAGGAGGTCTCCATGTAGTACTGTAATGAGGGCTGCAGGAGGTCTCCATGTAGTACTGTAATGAGGGCTGCAGGAGGTCTCCATGTAGTACTGTAATGAGGGCTGCAGGAGGTCTCCATGTAGTACTGTAATGAGGGCTGCAGGAGGTCTCCATGTAGTACTGTAATGAGGGCTGCAGGAGGTCTCCATGTAGTACTGTAATGAGGGCTGCAGGAGGTCTCCATGTAGTACTGTAATGAGGGCTGCAGGAGGTCTCCATGTAGTACTGTAATGAGGGCTGCAGGAGGTCTCCATGTAGTACTGTAATGAGGGCTGCAGGAGGTCTCCATGTAGTACTGTAATGAGGGCTGCAGGAGGTCTCCATGTAGTACTGTAATGAGGGCTGCAGGAGGTCTCCATGTAGTACTGTAATGAGGGCTGCAGGAGGTCTCCATGTAGTACTGTAATGAGGGCTGCAGGAGGTCTCCATGTAGTACTGTAATGAGGGCTGCAGGAGGTCTCCATGTAGTACTGTAATGAGGGCTGCAGGAGGTCTCCATGTAGTACTGTAATGAGGGCTGCAGGAGGTCTCCATGTAGTACTGTAATGAGGGCTGCAGGAGGTCTCCATGTAGTACTGTAATGAGGGCTGCAGGAGGTCTCCATGTAGTACTGTAATGAGGGCTGCAGGAGGTCTCCATGTAGTACTGTAATGAGGGCTGCAGGAGGTCTCCATGTAGTACTGTAATGAGGGCTGCAGGAGGTCTCCATGTAGTACTGTAATGAGGGCTGCAGGAGGTCTCCATGTAGTACTGTAATGAGGGCTGCAGGAGGTCTCCATGTAGTACTGTAATGAGGGCTGCAGGAGGTCTCCATGTAGTACTGTAATGAGGGCTGCAGGAGGGTCTCCATGTAGTACTGTAATGAGGGCTGCAGGAGGTCTCCATGTAGTACTGTAATGAGGGCTGCAGGAGGTCTCCATGTAGTACTGTAATGAGGGCTGCAGGAGGTCTCCATGTAGTACTGTAATGAGGGCTGCAGGAGGTCTCCATGTAGTACTGTAATGAGGGCTGCAGGAGGTCTCCATGTAGTACTGTAATGAGGGCTGCAGGAGGTCTCCATGTAGTACTGTAATGAGGGCTGCAGGAGGTCTCCATGTAGTACTGTAATGAGGGCGCTGCAGGAGGTCGTCCATGTAGTACTGTAATGAGGGCTGCAGGAGGGTCTCCATGTAGTACTGTAATGAGGGCTGCAGGAGGTCTCCATGTAGTACTGTAATGAGGGCTGCAGGAGGTCTCCATGTAGTACTGTAATGAGGGCTGCAGGAGGTCTCCATGTAGTACTGTAATGAGGGCTGCAGGAGGTCTCCATGTAGTACTGTAATGAGGGCTGCAGGAGGTCTCCATGTAGTACTGTAATGAGGGCTGCAGGAGGTCTCCATGTAGTACTGTAATGAGGGCTGCAGGAGGTCTCCATGTAGTACTGTAATGAGGGCTGCAGGAGGTCTCCATGTAGTACTGTAATGAGGGCTGCAGGAGGTCTCCATGTAGTACTGTAATGAGGGCTGCAGGAGGTCTCCATGTAGTACTGTAATGAGGGCTGCAGGAGGTCTCCATGTAGTACTGTAATGAGGGCTGCAGGAGGTCTCCATGTAGTACTGTAATGAGGGCTGCAGGAGGTCTCCATGTAGTACTGTAATGAGGGCTGCAGGAGGTCTCCATGTAGTACTGTAATGAGGGCTGCAGGAGGTCTCCATGTAGTACTGTAATGAGGGCTGCAGGAGGTCTCCATGTAGTACTGTAATGAGGGCTGCAGGAGGTCTCCATGTAGTACTGTAATGAGGCTGCAGGAGGTCTCCATGTAGTACTGTAATGAGGGCTGCAGGAGGTCTCCATGTAGTACTGTAATGAGGGCTGCAGGAGGTCTCCATGTAGTACTGTAATGAGGGCTGCAGGAGGTCTCCATGTAGTACTGTAATGAGGGCTGCAGGAGGTCTCCATGTAGTACTGTAATGAGGGCTGCAGGAGGTCTCCATGTAGTACTGTAATGAGGCTGCAGGAGGTCTCCATGTAGTACTGTAATGAGGGCTGCAGGAGGTCTCCATGTAGTACTGTAATGAGGGCTGCAGGAGGTCTCCATGTAGTACTGTAATGAGGGCTGCAGGAGGTCTCCATGTAGTACTGTAATGAGGGCTGCAGGAGGTCTCCATGTAGTACTGTAATGAGGGCTGCAGGAGGTCTCCATGTAGTACTGTAATGAGGGCTGCAGGAGGTCTCCATGTAGTACTGTAATGAGGGCTGCAGGAGGTCTCCATGCTAGTACTGTAATGAGGGCTGCAGGAGGTTCCTCCATGTAGTACTGTAATGAGGGCTGCAGGAGGTCTCCATGTAGTACTGTAATGAGGGCTGCAGGAGGTCTCCATGTAGTACTGTAATGAGGGCTGCAGGAGGTCTCCATGTAGTACTGTAATGAGGGCTCTGCAGGAGGTCTCCATGTAGTACTGTAATGAGGGCTGCAGGAGGTCCATGTAGTACTGTAATGAGGGCTGCAGGAGGTCTCCATGTAGTACTGTAATGAGGGCTGCAGGAGGTCTCCATGTAGTACTGTAATGAGGGCTGCAGGAGGTCTCCATGTAGTACTGTAATGAGGGCTGCAGGAGGTCTCCATGTAGTACTGTAATGAGGGCTGCAGGAGGTCTCCATGTAGTACTGTAATGAGGGCTGCAGGAGGTCTCCATGTAGTACTGTAATGAGGGCTGCAGGAGGTCTCCATGTAGTACTGTAATGAGGGCTGCAGGAGGTCTCCATGTAGTACTGTAATGAGGGCTGCAGGAGGTCTCCATGTAGTACTGTAATGAGGGCTGCAGGAGGTCTCCATGTAGTACTGTAATGAGGGCTGCAGGAGGTCTCCATGTAGTACTGTAATGAGGGCTGCAGGAGGTCTCCATGTAGTACTGTAATGAGGGCTGCAGGAGGTCTCCATGTAGTACTGTAATGAGGGCTGCAGGAGGTCTCCATGTAGTACTGTAATGAGGGCTGCAGGAGGTCTCCATGTAGTACTGTAATGAGGGCTGCAGGAGGTCTCCATGTAGTACTGTAATGAGGGCTGCAGGAGGTCTCCATGTAGTACTGTAATGAGGGCTGCAGGAGGTCTCCATGTAGTACTGTAATGAGGGCTGCAGGAGGTCTCCATGTAGTACTGTAATGAGGGCTGCAGGAGGTCTCCATGTAGTACTGTAATGAGGGCTGCAGGAGGTCTCCATGTAGTACTGTAATGAGGGCTGCAGGAGGTCTCCATGTAGTACTGTAATGAGGGCTGCAGGAGGTCTCCATGTAGTATGTAATGAGTGCAGAGGTCCCTGTAGTTTGATGCAGGAGGTCTCCATGTAGTACTGTAATGAGGGCTGCAGGAGGTCTCCATGTAGTACTGTAATGAGGGCTGCAGGAGGTCTCCATGTAGTACTGTAATGAGGGCTGCAGGAGGTCTCCATGTAGTACTGTAATGAGGGCTGCAGGAGGTCTCCATGTAGTACTGTAATGAGGGCTGCAGGAGGTCTCCATGTAGTACTGTAATGAGGGCTGCAGGAGGTCTCCATGTAGTACTGTAATGAGGGCTGCAGGAGGTCTCCATGTAGTACTGTAATGAGGGCTGCAGGAGGTCTCCATGTAGTACTGTAATGAGGGCTGCAGGAGGTCTCCATGTAGTACTGTAATGAGGGCCTGCAGGAGGTCTCCATGTAGTACTGTAATGAGGCTGCAGGAGGTCTCATGTAGTACTGTAATGAGGGCTGCAGGAGGTCTCCATGTAGTACTGTAATGAGGGCTGCAGGAGGTCTCCATGTAGTACTGTAATGAGGGCTGCAGGAGGTCTCCATGTAGTACTGTAATGAGGCTGCAGAGGTTCCATGTAGTACTGTAATGAGGGCTGCAGGAGGTCTCCATGTAGTCTGTAATGAGGGCTGCAGGAGGTCTCCATGTAGTACTGTAATGAGGGCTGCAGGAGGTCTCCATGTAGTACTGTAATGAGGGCTGCAGGAGGTCTCCATGTAGTACTGTAATGAGGGCTGCAGGAGGTCTCCATGTAGTACTGTAATGAGGGCTGCAGGAGGTCTCCATGTAGTACTGTAATGAGGGCTGCAGGAGGTCTCCATGTAGTACTGAATGAGGGCTGCAGGAGGTCTCCATGTAGTACTGTAATGAGGCTTAATGTTTCCGTCCCAGGTGACCTCAGCAGAGGCGTATGTCCCTCATGCATGAGTCCACCCACCCCCCTGCTGTGTGCAAGATGAAACCACTGCAGTGTGTGTGTGTGTGTTGAAATGACAGCAGTGTGTGTGTGTGTTGAAACGACAGCAGTGTGTGTGGTGTGTGTGTGTGTTGAAGCGACAGCAGTGTGTATGTGTTGTGTGTGTGGTGTGTGTGTGTTGAAACGACAGCAGTGTGTGTTTGTGTGTTGAAACGACAGCAGTGTGTGTGTGTGTGTGTGTGTGTTGAAGCGACAGCAGTGTGTGTGTGTTGTGTGTGTGTGTGTGTGTTGAAATGACAGCAGTGTGTGTGTGTGTGTTGAACCGACAGCAGTCTGTGTGTGTGTGTGTTGAAACAACAGCAGTTTGTGTGTGTGTGTGTGTGTGTTGAAACGACAGCAGTGTGTGTGTGTGTTGAAACGACAGCAGTCTGTGTGTGTGTGTGTTGAAACGACAGCAG
>CAEFZP010000298.1:0-72500 GCA_903064625.1 Mallotus villosus
ATGCCAGATATAAGACAGACAATGTTGACATTCACCCCAAGTCACTCAACACATCTACATGTAGACACCCCACCACCCCACCACACACACACATCTTTTGGCAGGGGTGGAGGGTAAATCAAACAAACACGACCAGCATGACCTCAAAGGTCAGGAGTCAAGGTCAATGATGATGTCGCTCTGATCATCTGTGCTGGGGGTCATGACCTTGGACATGGGGGCGTGACCATGGCATGCTCTCCACAGGACTGTCTCTAACCTCCTGGAGCTACATTAGATTAGATGGATTAGGTTCAAATTTGGGTTGAATTGTACAATGAAATTTGGATAACTTGTCTCTGTGGAAGTGAACATGTTTAGGACACACCTGAAGATATGAAGAACACCTATCAAGCTGAAGATGATCAGATGAGAACTTGCTGGTGGTTCAGGACGTCCATAAACACATACAGCCTTCTGTGGAGTTCTCCGGAGCGCAGTTCACCAAACCACCTCTGCTACGGGACGTGGTGTGGAGGTCAGGCTCCGTCCCCCACCGCCACCCCCCACCCCCCGCTGCCCCCAACACACACACACACAACACACAACACACACTTGCACCTCCCACTGCCTCCTGCCTTGCTCTCCCCTCCCTCTGTCCCTCCACCCCTCCATCTCAACCCCGCAGTGGGGAGCACTCACAGGGCAGAAGGGTAGAGGCCGTCCTGTAGGAGCAGATTCCCAGAACAGTCCCTGAGGAGAGCTGCCTGTTCCCAGGTGTCTCCTTCCTCCTCTCTCTCTCTTCACACCTTCCTCCATCCTCCTCCCTCACACACTTCCCCTGTCCGCCCCTCTCTTCTCTCTGCTCTGATCCGCTCCTCTCCCTCTGTCCATGCCCCACCACCAGCCTGAGCAGGATGACATATTTATGAACCCCCCCAGGCAAAGACTTCCCTGGTCCCTCCACCCCCACCACCACCAAGCAAGGGTGTACCACCAGACTAGTAAGAACCATGGTCATGGTTTAAGGACAGTGATTTTCAGTAGCCATGACGTGTGTGTCTCTCTCTGTGTGTGTGTGTGGTGTGTGTGCCTAACGCTGGGTCAGCACGGACCATAGAGTACCGGTGGTGCTGAACCGTAGTCCTGTATGCCTGTGCTGTACCCCCAACAGTAGAATGTGTGTCTGTGTTAGTGCATGGGAATGGGTCAGCCAACACTCGATGTCTCATCAGAACCAACTCAAACAAACCCTGTCTTTGGCTCCCTCCCTCCCTCTCTCCCTCTCTCCCTCCCTCCCTGGCTCTCTCTTTCTCTCTCTCCTCTGTTTCTCTCTCCCTACATGCACTCATGAACACACTGATCCATATGGTTCCCTTTCAATCATATACAGTAAAGCAGAGTGACTTGCCGAGTGTTGCGGATGTCAACAGACTCTTAGGGGAGCATGTCCGATCTATTGAGCATGTCCGATCGTCCCCGAACACAGCTGTCGGTTCCTCTCAGAGCAGCCTCCCAGCCCCCTCAGAGCAGCCTCTCAGCCCCTCTCAGAGCAGCCTCTCAGCCCCTCTCAGCACCTCAGCCCCTCTCAGAGCAGCCTCCCAGGCCCCCTCAGAGCAGCCTCCCAGCCCCTCTCAGAGCAGCCTCTCAGCCTCCCTCAGAGCAGCCTCCCAGGCCCCCTCAGAGCAGCCTCTCAGCCTCCCTCAGAGCAGCCTCTCAGCCCCTCTCAGAGCAGCCTCTCAGCCCCTCTCAGAGCAGCCTCCCAGCCCCTCTCAGGCCTCCCTCCCAGCCCCTCTCAGGCCTCCCTCCCAGCCCCTCTCAGAGCAGCCTCCCAGCCCCTCTCAAAACAGCCTCCCAGCCCCTCTCAAAACAGCCTCCCAGCCCCTCTCAAAACAGCCTCTTAGCCCCTCTCAGAGCAGCCTCCCAGCCCCTCTCAGAGCAGCCTCCCAGCCCCTCTCAGAGCAGCCTCTCAGAGTAGCCTCTCAGAGCAGCCTCTTAGAGCAGCCTCTCAGAGCAGCCTCTCAGAGCAGCCTCTTAGAGCAGCCTCTCAGAGCAGCCTCTCAGAGCAGCCTCTCAGAGCAGCCTCTCAGAGCAGCCTCCCAGCCCCTCTCAGAGCAGCCTCTCAGAGCAGCCTCTCAGAGCAGCCTCTCAGAGCAGCCTCTCAGAGCAGCCTCCCTGGATGTCCCAGGCCAGCTCCCACCACTCCCCAGCTCTGTGTCCCTGAACACGGGAGCTCACCGCATCATGTGTCTTGCTAAGCCCCTCAGGATCTCCTGTGGTCCCAAGAGGATGTTCCTTTATTCCATGTGACTGCGTCTCCATGGCTGAGGGGTGGAATGCCGGTTTGTTCTTCTGGAGAAGGAGAAGAGGAACGCTTGTGTTCTCCAGCATTCACGCTGCTTTCCGCTTTCCACATCCCTGGAAGCCCTTGAGGAAACCCCTCGTCACGAGCCCCCTTTTTCTCTGGTCTAAACAATGCTCACAAAGGAGTTTGGTTACCAGAACACTGACACCTTGAAAATTCCACCCCCACCACTCACCCCTGCCACTACCCTAAGACATATGCTCATTTGTAGGGGCCCATTAGATTAGGGAGGACCTCACAACTTAATTAAAACTCCTACACACGTTACCACCATGTTGAAGGGGTTAAGAAAGGTTGCAGATAGACGCCCCCGCGGCAGATACTTAATAGACTTGTAGACACGACATCATCACTGCGCAGTTACCGTGAGAGTGCACTGATACAATCTCTTGAACTTCAAAATCGCATCGAATGTTAATCAAATGATAGAGAAATCAAAAACTATCACTCAAACATTTTAATGTATATCCTTCATTCCTGACTGATAAACTGTTTAATCTGTAAAAATACAAAACAAAATTGGATTGATTGACCGGTGCGTAAAGGGCTTGAGGTTTTACGTTGGGTAAGAGGCGGGTCGCTTGGAACGCTCCGTTGCGCTGGCTGCGGGCGTGCTCTCTCGTGCTCACTGAAGGAAGAGACGGGGTGGGTCTCCGTCTAAACTGGACTCAGAGAGGCAGGACATCTGGGGAGGAGAATACACAGCGGCTGGAGCACCGGGACAGGACGAGAGCAGGTCCGGAAACTGACTGAAGAGCGAAGACGCACGCGTGCTCATCGGACACTGGTCACGAGAGGTCTTCGCTGAGTATTTGAGCAAAGTCTGCTCACTTAAAAACTGAGAAACAATAGCCTAAGGGTAGTTCAGTTACTACTTATTGCCTACCTGCTGCTTTCAATTTTTAAATTGAAGGACTTGTTTCGTATTCAAACCTCCGAGACAGACATTTTGGAGGAGCGATGGAATTAACACCTATGCTCACCAAGTTGATTCTAATGACGCTTCTACTGGCAACAGTCTCCGCGTCCAGACTGAATGTGCCACGACTCAGACTCTCCTACAAAGGTAAGGTTGTGGTCAAATGGAAAACTAACCCTATTGAATCAACTATCATTGATGGATGCAGTTCATATCTCGTACAAACATGACACTGCCTCAGGGTCTCCATGGTCTCTCTAAAAAGGGTGCTTGTCTTATTATAGCAAAAGAAGACCCTTATGTTTGACAGCAACTTCAATGATTTTGTTTTAACACAGAGAACCTCTATTATATTATTATTTTGTCAGTGATATCTTAAAATATAACTTTGTTCTAGAACTCGTTTCAAAAGTGATGCCAACTTTTTTTTTATGAAACATGGTCGTGGGTTTCATAATGTTTTCGTGTTATTGTTTCTATATTGTTTAATATGTTATGTCTAACAAATGTAACATTTTCGCCATCATTCAAGAACACTTATTTTCTTTATTGTTCAGAGCTCTTGAAACACATATCCCATATCTTCAATTCACTCTCCCATTTTGGCATTTACCAAAATAGGCTGCATTTTTTGTTTCTTGTCATATTTGATGAATGTTGGTGTTATCTTTAATTTAACGTTGTATGTATGTGCTACACCGCAGGCCAGATCCTATAGTGAGCTTGACTGAACAGACACTGGCGCCTCTCTGACACGAACTCATGAGTGCATGCATGCATCTGAAATGTCTGTTTCTCTTTCCTTTTGAATCTAACCCCGGAGTTGCTCAATTTTGTATTTTTTAATCTTTCAAAGTTATAACTGCATCCTGTTTTATGTGTCACTCCGACTGCCAGCCAAAACGTCCACTCTATTACGGTGGATATAGACCTATCCCACTTAATTACTACCGTCTACAGAATATATTATTTGGAAGATGGCTTGGTAGGAAACGAAATGATTCAGGCTGTTGTAGCCTGTGTTACGAGTGGTTTCGTATGAGATTCATATACTGTTAGTTTCTTTTAAAAAGTAGGCCTATGACAAGTTGTGGTTACCTACCATTCGCCCCCGAGTGTTTTGGCTTCCTTTCACCTCACCGCGGTCGGGCACACCGCGGTGCGCGAGAGCCTTTCCCCCATTCCTGCGCCCCTATTAAGTTTTTATAGAGCGTGCGGGCAGTGGCGGTTCTACATGGAATTAGCGCCCCGGGCGAGACCCCCCCTACCGAGCGCTGGCAAAAAAAATATTTTTATTTTTTATTTTTATTTTATTATAACTATATAAGTAAAGAGAAACACAACACAGTATAAGTTAGAACATAAGAGTGGCAAACATATATACAATCAGATATAGAAAAAATGAACAAGAGCAGAGATACAATAATTTAAATTATTATATGGCAACGACAGTACGAGCCTTCTGATTGGCTAATGGGTAGTCATGCCAAACCCGTATTGACCAGCGGTCCAATAAGTATTGTTATTGCCCTCCTCTGACGTCATCTTCAAAATTAGCGATATCGAAGTCAACTGAGTCCAGACGATAGTGAAGACATCAACAGCGACGAAGAAATTGTTAACTTTCTAAAATAATCGTTATTTGTGTTGGAATTAAAGCCATTTTAGCAGAACCGTACTGTCCGCTTTCTAGCAAAAGTAATTGGTTGCTAGACAACACCTGAAACACACCGTGAGAAGACTTGAGAAAATATCAAACCTCGACTTTGCCGTATCAACCTCGCTATCGCTCGGTCGATACGTTCAAGTCTCGTTTGATATTTCCCGGCATGACCTCACTCTCGGTTAGTAAGTAGTTAATATAAGAATAATATACAAATACAAATATCCTGAAGGGTCGAGACCATTCCAGAAGAGGCCTGTGTAGCTGATGAGGTAGATGGCTGCTCCCCATCCTGAAGCAGTGAGACTACAGCAGAGTCCTGTCTAGTGGGGGAGGTGGGTGGCTCATCCTGACCAGTGGCAGAGGATGCTCCCAAAATATTTTAGAAGTGCCCCTGAAATTGACATCAAAAGACCACAGGCTACAATATAACTCTTAGACAAAACATCCATGTATTACAAATTAAAATAAACATGCCCTTACTGCCTTACATGCTAAATATCTGGCATTAGATGCTATATTAACCTATCGTTCAGGGAGGAACAATTAGCTGCTTGGTTACTGCCTCGAATTCTATGCATGGCACACTTCAGTTATGACTGGTAAACTATACTTTGTCACGAAATAGAGTTGTAGCAAAACGCAAATGTTCGTCTTTGAAACTGCCTACAGAAGATATGAACATTCCGTTGGCTAATTACAGGGCCCCAGCGTTAACCCAAATGATGGAAATAAATAACTGAACTTGTAACAGTTTTGTTGCAAAGCACAATCTTATCGTGAAATTAGATCTCGTGTTTGTTGAGTTAAAACCGAATTATGTTGTATAAGCATAGGCAGCATAATAGCAGGCTAACAAAAGTAAGAGTTATACCCATCATTAACATTAGCCCTTAATTCATGACATTGATACCGTAATCATACAGAGAGAACATAGTGGCATACCTTTATGTTTTTCTCGTTTCTCCTCTTCTTCTTTTCTTTTTTTTCGAAATTGGGCACCCTGACGGCTTTGACCTTTTCTTGTCCATCTCTGTGCTTATTTGCACTCGACAATCAACAAATTCCCATCCCCCAACACTGTGACTCGTACAGAAGTTAAGACTAAACCAATTCACCTTGCCCTTGGTGACACATAATCGTTCTGTATTACTTATTTGTATTAGCCATTTCACACACATTCAGAAAAACTAAAACGTGCAGGATTTATAGGCCTGTAATTATAATGTTATGAATGTACGTTATTTGGAAGAAAGTCGAGGTGTGACTGACTTAAGCCCACTAATTGCATTAGAGTATTGCTCTATAGCCTACAGTGGATCCCCCCGTCCCCCCCCTTGTCCGTTCCCTTTGGAGACCCAGAGGTGAACTGGCCCGCGCCCCCCTCCCCTTCCCCCTTCTCACACATGAGCTGTAGACGGCACCTTCTTAGCAAGCAGGGGCGCCTGCAGCTGCAGGGGGCGCTAATTTGCCAATTCCCCACACAGTTATATGATAATAATGGATTTTTTTTTAAGTGGTCGTGCCGCCCCCCACGTGTCATGAAAAAGTGCCGCCCCGGGCGGCTGCCCGGGGTCGCCCGTGCCTAAAACCGCCCCTGCGTGCGGGGGCAAAGCAGAGATTCGGAGAGCACAATATAAGGATGAGCGCGGTGGGATGTTTCTCAATCGGTAACCTTAAACAATACAATTACAAATCATGCACTCATGTATGGCCATGCCTATCACTACTGCCTGTCTACTGTCATTCATAGAGGAGAGAGAGACTGTGTGTTTGTGTGGGTAGGAGAGACACAGCCAGAGAGAGAGAGAGAGAGAGAGAGAGAGAGAGAGAGAGAGAGAGCTAGAGAGAGGGAGAAAGATAGAACGTCAATAGAGAAACGAGATAGAAGGCGAGAGAGATGATAGAGAGAGAGAGAGAGAGAGCGAGAGAGAGAGCACACACATCCATGTTAACACCATGTGTCATTCTGTTGGCATGGACATGGTTGTTGAGGTAAAACTCTCCCCTCTCCCGTGGTCTACTGTACATATGGCTCTACACCACACACACACACACACACACACAGCCCTCTGCAGTCCTCCAGTCCAAGCGTTGTCCCGCAATTATCAGTCATAAATCTGCCAGGCTTTCCTCCCGTTGGAGTAGAGACGCTTCCATTCGAAAATCATCTTCATAGTTCCCCTTCTTCCCCGTTGGGGAGAAGGAGCTCTACATACTAGTTGGCTTGTTAGTTGGTTTCCTCAGGGCTGACCCCCGATGTGACCCCCCACCCCTCCATCCCAGAGTCTCTCTGGGGGGGCGGGAGGGGATTAAGGAACAGGAAAAAGTGTCATTATCTCATTTTATTTACCATTAGGAGGAGTCGTTGCAGCAGGAAAGGGGCTACCTAGTTTGGCCCTCCCCCACACACACACTTTAACAACACTTTAACTTTACTCAAACAACCATTACCTGGATTTCATCACACTATTCCATCACTCCAATTAAAAATTGCTCTTAGAACTATTCCACCTTCTGAAGCTTCTCTCCGGAACCTTTTGTTCTGAACTCCTTCTGATGTGTTGTCAAATCATATTTTTTTCACTATGTCATTCTACAATTACACTTTCTTTTACAGAGCACACACATATTTTCGGAGCATGTCTCTCCATCCCACCTTTTAATCCCTCCATTCCTACACGAGGCCTTCACCTCTTCACCCCTCTACCTCTCTATCTCTCCGCCCGTGCCTTCCTGCCTCTAATCTCCCATGGAGAGGTTATCAGAGAGGGCCCCCCACATACCTGGAGCTGTACCAGCCCTCCTCGTGTGCAGGTGTCGTCTGAATGGGGTCTGCTCCACACGGAGTCAGCAGTGCTGACAGGATGTTGTCAGACCACAAGGTTGTCCTTGGGTCTAATGGTAGAGACCTGGGTTAGATAACTGGATATGCACAGAGGCGCTCTTTTCCATTCAGTCCTTCTGAAGATGCTGCACCTTCCTGACCTGCTCTCTTTGTGTGTGTCTGTGTGTGTGTGTGTGTGTGTGTGTATGTGTGTGTGTGTGTATGTGTGTATGTGTGTGTATGTGTGTGTTGTATGTGTTTTGTTGTGTGTTGTGTGTATGTGTGTATGTTGTATGTGTGTATTGTGTGCGTTGTTTTTGTGTGTGTGTGTTTTGTGTATTGTTGTTTGTTTGTGTCTATTTGTTGTTTTATGTGTTTTTGTGTTTTCGCGTGTGTCCACTGGATGAATGAGCCATCAGGGACCAGACAGTGTTTGTGCTAGGAAATGGAGGACAGACCTAGAATTCCCAGCGTGGGGCCTGTAAAGTGTGTGTTTGTGTGTGTACCTGTATTCCTGTGTTATGTTCAGTGCAACATAAAGTGTGCATGTGTGTGTGTGTGGTGTGTATTGGGGCGAGGGGGGTTTCTAGCCCTGTGGTGGGAGTGATGGTGGGTGTTTGTAAATGGAGACCAACAGCCCTCTGGCCAATGCCTACTTACCTCCCCCATGCCACACACACACCACACACACCCATGCACACACCCACAGTTTCACAAACCACACACACTCTTTGTCTCGCTTGCGAGCACCAGAATCACACACAAATAAACAGCTTCCATTTTGAAACGATTACATTTGTTCTCAGAGTGCTCGTGCAGGGTCTATTTGTTTTTTGTGACATGAAAGAAAAAAGGAGTTTTTTGTTTTTCCACAGTTGCTCCTCGATGCGTTAGAAGTCTTAGGGTAAGCAAGTATTTAAATGGGATTGTTCATACTGTCAGCAAGCCAGAACGAGTATCTACCTACCTTGTCATACCGCTGCGGTAGACTCCCATCTAATGTTCAGTCTCTCACAACTTTGACGCCCTCCGCTGACCGGTCGTTGGGCCTATGTTAGGTTCGTGAGACTAAGTAGAAACGCAATGATCTGTATAGGTAGGGCTAATCGGGGATATGATATCTTCTGTTGATTGACTAGGCAATCACCTCATCCTCGAAAGAGGGAGCGGAAACCAAACAAGGAGGAGAGAGAGAGAGAGAAGAGAGGAGAGAGAGAGAGAGAAAGGGAGGAAGAGAAAGAGAAAGGAAGAGAGAGGAGAGAGAGAGAGAAGAGAGAGAAGAGGAGAGAGGAGAGAGAGAGGATAGCTCATCTCTCTTCTCTGCTTCTTGCCTTCGGCATTCGCTCCCTACTTTCTCTCTACATTGTTTGTTATCAACCCCCCCTCCTCTCAGCTCTCTCTCTCTCTCTCTCTCTCATCTATCTCTCTCTCACTCTGCCCCTCCCTCGCTCTGTTCTCCCTCCCTTTCCATATCTTTCTCTCCCCCACTATCTAAAGAACAAGAAGACAGCAAGATCTGAAGCAGAATCCCTATGCTTGGAAAAGATGGAGGTGGTCAAGCAAAAGAGGAGATGAAGAAAAAGAGAGAGGGAGGAGATTGGCAGACTCGGGGTGGACTGTCGCATTGCTTTTCTTCTTAAACCAGGATTTTCTAACTGACTGGCTGACTGGTTATGGGTCTGGCTGGTTATGGGTCTGGCTGACTAGCTAGTAATGCGTCTGGCTGCTGATTAATAGGTCTATGGGTGTGGCTGGCTGGCATAGAGGCTCAGGGACCATGGCAGGTAACCGACACTCAAAGTTGTCATGACCACCGGTGTCGGTGCCAGTGGCACCCTGTCACACCTGTTTGTATATCTGAGGCATGTTGGCAAGTGCCACGTCTCTCACCTCGTGGGTGTCACAGTTATCTGACAGCAGCCATAGCAACACCGTCATAGCAACATCGTCCTAGCAACACCGTCAGATCACCCATGTAGAGAAGAGGTGTTCTGGGGGAAGAGGAGGGAGGGAAAGAGACAGATTAGAAAACAACAGTTTAGGGAGGTGTGTGTGTTTGTGTGTGTGTCTGTGGTGTGCGGGGGGAAGTGATGAGAGAGGGATAGAAGGAGGAGTTGTGTTTTAGAGTGCTTTGACAGAGGGGGGCATAGGGAAGGCTGTGTGATGGAGGGAGAGAGGACAAATGGAACAATATAAATCAATCTGTGTGAGAACAGGGACCGTCTCTCCAGGCCTGGTCAGTGGGACCCTTTTATGTCAACCATGCGTTACATTCTCATTACAGTAGATTGAAGCAAGTTGAGGAGGCTTGTTTTGGGGCCGGGTGGATTGGAAGTGGAACCAGAGGTTAGGGCTAATGCCTGTCTGCTCTAGTAGAAGCAGGTGTGGTTCTGACCCCATAGTAACCTACCCCACTTAGTTACTACCCTCCCTGGACCCTTCTAGGACCCACCCCACCCTGCCTCCTTACCTTTCGTCCCCAAAAACCACCATCTGCATCTTGCCACTCTTTGTCCTCACCTTTCCCAGTCTGGCATCCACACACACACACACACACACCTTCCTGTGATCACTGCCACCACACTGTTAGGAGCTCCATCAGGACACAGCTGAACAATACAGCATTGTACCTCAGCTTCCTCCAGCACTGCCAGACGGTTGGACGTTGGGTCGCCCTGACTCTACCTGACTCTCTCTCTGACTCACTCTGCCTCCAATTATCACATACCCCCTCACACACTTTTAGATTTGAGCCCTCCTCTCTCTCTCTTCTCTCTCTCTCTTTCTCTCTCAGCATGGACATCACATCTGGTTGGGTCTGCACTGTTATGTCGGTGACTAAAAGCTTAGTCCTGTGTGTTTTGAGTGTGTTTATGTGTGTCTGTGCACAAAGTAGTGTCAACTGTTCTTGAACAGTAAGAAGCTAAAATGGTTTAGTGTCAAATTCACATTAGGAATGTCAAATTCACAGTGATCATGTACATGAGCCCGGCTCTGTCAGCCCTGTGTTCCTCTGTGGAGTCCATCACACTGATGGACGTCAGATCTAATTCTCCGCCTGTTCCCATTGGCTCAGGCACACAGCGGTGAACAAAGGAAGCGGTGGATGTTATTCTTCCTCCCTGCCAATGAGACTACAGAGATTGTGCGTGTGTGTGTTGTGTGCGTGTTTGTGTGAGGGAGTTTGACAAAAGAGAGAGAACAAGAAAGCAGAAACGTTAGAACAAATTGTAAACACAGCTTAATTTGGAGCTGCCATTTCACTTTTGCCAGTTTTACGTACTCTTGATAGATAGCTTGAGTGTGTATGTGTGTGTGTGTGTGTGTGCAGGCTGCGTGTGTGGGCGTGCGTCACAGCGGTGTGGCCCGGACTGGCCAGCGTGGCGGGGAGCCAGGGAGAGGTGAGCGGGAGAAAGCCGGGGTGCTGGGAAACACCCTCTGTGGGAGTTCCCAGAGCAGAGGGTTGGAGGACAGTGCGAGTCGCTCACACCGAAGCTCGCCGCCGTAAACGCTCTCTCTCTGCCGGTCGCTCTGCCTCGGCAATCGATTCGTTCCACCTAGAAACTTCTGACAGCAGGAGCCAGGAACAGCAGAGCACGTGATCTAACAACGGTACCTAGGAAGATCTGCTGGACATGATGTTAGTCTCTCCCAGGATCAGAAGGACTCTTACTTAGAGACCTGCTGCTCTTGCTGGTTAGCTGTAACTGCTTAAACTGTGTTTGCTCTTCCACAGGTACACTCGTGCACTTTTAAGGTTCATGTTGTTCAATTGTAACTTGTTTAACTCCATGCTCTTATGATTCTTCCCTTTGGCACTTCTTGTTGGTTTTTTCACAATGTACGATCCATGTTTGACTACTTGCAATGTTGGGGATATCTCGTTGTTATGATCAGTGACCTATGCACTATTGTAAAGCTCTCTCTTGGAAGTCGCTTTGGATAAAAGCGTCTGCTAAATGAATAAATGTAAATGTAAATGTGATATCTTATTACAGAAGAGAAGAAGACACACACACACACACTGACGTGCACAGACACACAGATCTCATAACATGAAAATGGTGATCACACAGCTCCTCGATGAACTGATACCTGAGCTAGCTAACTGGAGCCAATTTACCAGATGTGTGTGCGTATGTGTGTGTGCGTATGTGTAAGGTGCATGAAAAACTGGTTTACCTCATGCTGCCACTGTATAGCAGAGCAGCTGGTGAACAGAGAATTTCCATTAATGACTTTATTATGGAGAAGAGAGAAGAGGAGACCATGGTAAGCTTCTCATTTCAGCTCCTCTGGCCTTTTCACCCTGCCATGCCGACACAAGTGTGTTTTAATAAAGCTGTGTGTGTGTGTGTGAGCGGGAGGGAGGGTGAGCATAAAGCTTGGCAGCACTTATTTGGTGTTGTGGGAGTGTGTGTTTGAGCGTGTTTGTGGGTGTGCACGTGTGTGTGCACGCGTGTGTGCTTCTGGAGGGTTTGTGGTTTTGGCTAAAGGATGGAAGTCAGTAGAGGATGGTGTAAACGTCCTTTGGAGTCTTGGCTTGCTGTTTGTGTGTGCTTGTGTATGTGTGTACATTATCGCATGTGTGTGTGTGGTTGGGGTCTGTGTTGATAGGTACCAGAGGTGATGAGGCAACTTCTACCCTGCCTTTTGATTGGCTCAGAGGGGAGATCAAGTAACACAGCCACATATAGGTGTCCTGAGACAACCAAAAATACAAAAGTTATCAGTGGTAGTGTGTGTGTGTGTGCTCGCGAGCAGGTGTCGTGTGTGTACGTGTGTGTGTGTGTGTGTAATCACTAGCAGGTGTGTGTGTGTTCAGTACCTGAGCTGTGACAGTGATCTGGCAGCAGTGCAGAAGGGATGGAGTGTATCACTGACCAGCTCAGTAGGCCAGTGTGTCTGACTGTAGTTGCTAGGGTCTCCTCTGGCACCACCAAGGTCAGAGGTCACCCATCAACCCTCTACGACATCATCACAGAACGACCAGAATGTGGTCCTCAGAGGCCAGAATATAACACTAGTTAAGACATACTGAATGTCTTCTCTCTCTTCTCATCTTCCTCTTCCTCTTTCTCTCTCTCTCTCTTCCTCTTTCTCTTTCTCTTCTCTCGCTCTCTCTCTCTCTCTCTCTCTCTCTCTCTCTCTCTCTCTCTCTCTCCTCTCTCTCTCTCTCTCTCTCTCTCTCACCACACACACATACACACACTCCAACACAGATCTCCATGCTGTAATGCCCCAGAGAGCAGCAACACTCCAGCAGAGAGGCTGCTAACCAGGACCAGAACCTGGACAGGTCAGTGGGACCCCAGCCAAGAGCTACACCTGTCTCCTTCCTTCAGACACACAGACATGCTCTCAGTCGGAGGCAGGCAGGCAGCAGGCAGGCAGGCAGGCA
Source organism: Mallotus villosus (assembly GCA_903064625.1). NCBI lineage: Eukaryota > Metazoa > Chordata > Actinopteri > Osmeriformes > Salangidae > Mallotus > Mallotus villosus. Next base: position 13,155 of record CAEFZP010000298.1, read on the forward strand.
GGCAGCAGGCAGGCAGGCAGGCAGGCAGGCAGGCAGGCAGGCAGCAGCAGGCAGGCAGGCAGGCAGGCAGGCAGGCAGGCAGGCAGGCAGGCAGGCAGGCAGGCAGGCAGGCAGGCAGGCAGGCAGGCAGGCAGGCAGGCAGGGAGGGAAACAGGCAGACAGACCCTTACTGCCCCTCCTATCCTCCTCTGCTAATGCTGAGAGCCAAGGGAGATGACACACCACAGTGCTAGGTAGGCCAAAGCACAGCTCTCTGCTTATGTGTGTGTGTGTGTTGTGTGTAGAATGGTGTGTGAGGGTGTGTGTGTAGAAGGGTGTGTGTGATTAGGACATCTCTGGACATGGTAGAGGACACACGGCTCCTTGAGTTTGTGCTGTTAGTACTATGAGTCTCCAGGAGAAGATGAGATGAGAGGTGGAGAGAAAGAGGAGAGGACAGGAGAGGACAGGAGAGGACAGGAGAGGACAGGAGAGGACAGGAGAGGAGAGGAGGGACGGAGAGGTGAGGAGGGGAGGGTAGGGGAGGGGAAAGAAGGCAGAGAGGAGATGTGTAGAAAAGAGGAGAGGGGTGGTTTGTGTGTACATTCAGATTCCTGGCATTCTTGGCACACAGCAACAATATACAGCAGCTCTGAAAATGTTGGCTTTGGAAGTGTTCGTTATGTAATGAGGGTAATGAGTGTGTTTGTGAGTGTGTGTTGGCAGGGCGGGAAAAGTGTTGACAGATTAAATGAGGAGGGTTGTGGCAGTTACACAAGAAACAGAAAGCAAACATGACACATGGCACAGAGAGACAGGAGCAGACAAGAGCTTTAGAGACTGGAGTGATACTGTGTGCATGTGTGTGTGTGGTGTGTGTGTGTGTGTGAGTGCGTGTGTATGTGTGGTGTGTGTGAGAGAGAGAGAGTCTGTTAGGTGTGACCCTGGGGGTCTAATAGGCTTCAGATGTGCACCGCCCTCTCTTCAAACCACAATAATACTGCCATATAATTCTTTACACACACACACACACCACACACACACACACACACACACACACACACACACACACCCACTGGTATAACCAAGCTCGGGGCACAATTTGTACCTACGGATCCCACCATCCGGTTCAGAAGCGCTACATACCTCTCTCACCCCTCCGTTTTTCTCTTTTAAGTGCGTGTTTTACACAAATATAGTTAATCACCTCTTTATAAACACTCCATCTCCACCCCTCCCTCTCCAGATCTGCTTAATGAGTCCGATTTTTGAAATAATACAACTTCATTAACCTCAGGAGAGGGTGGGTTCCAGGAGGAGGCCTTCTACATGTGAGACCACACTGTTGTCTCCTTGATGGATTAGATGGTGTGTGAACATACAATCATGGCATCCCAGCCATGTGGTGTCCCACGGTGGGTTATTTCGGAAACGTCCAGGTCCCACGCCTGCACAGCACAGCTGCACACACACACATGCGCGCGCGAGCGAGCACACACACACACACACAGACACAGGTGGGACACCATGTTTACCCTCCTAATGGAAAGGATAAAACAACCTCACGGACGAGCACCTGTGGGTGGGGGGAACCTTCCATACAGGACCCCCACCGTCTATGACCCTCGAGCCCCACATCTCTCTCTCTATCTTTCTCTCGCTCGATCTCTCTATCTCGTCTCTCTCTCTCTCTCTCTCTGTCTCTCTCTCTCTCTCGTATCTCTCTCTCTATCTCTCTCTCTGTATCTGTTTCTCCCTTTCTCACTCTGCATATCTATTTCCTTTTCTCTTCTCTCTCTCTCTCTCTCTCTCTCTCTCTCTCTGTCTCTCTTTCTCTCTTCCCACAGTGTCTGACCTCTGTCTCTCTCAGTGTTTATTAGTGTCTGAGGGCCACAGCCTAAGCTACGTCTGACAAGGAGGATTCTAAAGCTTGAGGGCAAAGTTGAACTGTGAGATGGTACCTGTAGTTTGCTTCCACTGGTCTCCCTAGAACCTCCCTAGAACAGGAGAGTTAAATCAAGTGCCCTCAATGGTACTGACACACAGACTGTGTCAACGTCGGACTGGGTAGGTCTGTTCGTTTTGTGAACAAGACGTATTCCTGATAATCACCATAGACCTCAGATACTGAGGAAAAGAAATGGCAAGAGAGACCCAAAAACGGAGAGGCAAGTAAGAGGAAGAGAGATGGATGGAGAGTCAGAGAGAAAGAGGAGGAGTGTCATGTGAAAGGAAGACAAAGAGAGCGGAGGAGGAGTGTGTCTGTGGTTTCCAGAGCGAGGCGTCAGACCGCTAACTACTAACGAGCACCAGGTGAACTGGGAATCACAAAGGACGACAATCCCCACCCTCAGTGTGTGTGCAAGTCATACGATATGCTCGTCCCTTTTGTAGCAGACTGATAGGCTACCGTGCAAGAGCTCTGTGCTCTGATTGGTCATGAGGAACCAGAGGGGCCAAAGAGATCGATGTTTTTCCTTTACAGTTTTTCTCAGTCGCTTTGGTACATTTGGATCAGAATTGAAATTCTCAAAACTATGTGTTCAATCTTCACATCATTGTGTCACTTGTGCACATCAAAAAAGCAGTTTCTCAAGTTGCAAATGCTTTGGTACATCCATGCAAATGATTATGTACAATTCTCTGCTGTTTCCTACATTATCAATTGCTTTTGTCATGTTGATCAAAATGTATTATAATGGGTCTCTGTTGAATAGTCTCACCCCCCACAACATTTAGGCATTATTTCATAGCTTAAGTCTTTACTTGCAAAATGGTTGAACAAGTCGTCATAATATGTCAAGCATATTTCTATACATTTCCATTAGACTTTTATCAAAATCTGTCCTGAATTGGTAAATTGCTCTCAGGTGAATCTTGACTTTCTCTAACAAAGGTGCGTCTCATGAACCATCAACTGGCAAGTATATATAGCCAGAGCACAACACAATGTTACAATGTCTGACAATGGAAGGACAAGGAATTGGGGGGAAGATAAGAGAAGAGAGAAGATATTCGTTGTGATGTGGATGAGAATTTGTGGTCCAACAGACAGGAATGTCAGGAGGTGTAGGAAGACTGCACTGTAATTCCTACAGTGTATTCCTTTCTGTATCGCAGTGCCATGGTCTGTCAACAAATAACAGTACAAACAGTAAAAGCGTAAATGTGAATCTTGTCCGTCTCTTGCCCTCAAACTCCTATATACACTAAGGTGTAACTACAATTTAAAATAATTGTCATAAAAACTTTAGCCATAGTTTACATCAGAACATCCCTCCAGAGTACACTGTTATATTGACAACATGACTAAGCAATTTGACTGTCTTATCCGTACACAATGACTCAAGGACTTGTCATTCTGATGGCACTGACATGTTCATTGACACAGATATTTACTTTTGAGAGATGAACTAAGGATTTTGAGCAAGAGACTGGCTTTTGCAGGTAATCCATGGTGTTTTGCTACGAATTGTTGTGAGAAATGCACTTACTGCTTTGAGGAACTTCAATTCTGATCTGAGAAATGTACCAACGTGACAGAGAAAAACTGTAAGTCTGGATCACGGACCAAAAATGCAACCATAACCATATTGAGTGAAACGCTCTCGTACAGTACATACAGACTGCATTGAAATCAGAAAAGAAATGCTAACGTGAGAACATGGATGTGTCTACAGTGTGTATGTGCGCATGTGCGTGTGTGTGTGCGCGTGTGTGTGTTTGTGTGTGTGATTGCGTGCACCATATCTGTGGTTCAGGAGGTCAGGAGATGGAGGGGCAGGAACGGGCTAGGAAACACATCCCGACACTGCCCCCACAATCCTCTCTGTCAAAACAGACGGGCGCCGACTGAAGCTCCCATCCCTCGGCATCTGTGTGTGTCACAGTCCTCATCATTCCCCTCACACACGCACAGCCATGCACACACAAGCACACACGAGCACACACATTCACGTACAAACAAGTCAACACTCATTCCTCACTCGCCCTATCCTGTACTTCCACAGTAGCTTTCCCAGCTCAGTGGAAACAGCTTCACATCTGCAGTTGTGTGTGTGTGTGTGTGTGTAGGATATTCTCCTGTTATCCCAGACGTTGTATCTGTCTCTAGAATGGTTTATCATGGCGTACGGACGTGTGTGTGTCTGTGTGTCTCTATGACTTTCTCTCTCTCTCTTAGTCTCTTCTAGTCTCTCTCTCTGTATCTTTTAATTGTTCAGCATGTTTCTTGCCAGTCCTAATACCTCTGCCCAGCTCCATCCTAAACCCCTCAGTCTTTGTAGAAGCCATCCAATCCTTTTTACAAGTGCTTTAACAGGCAGTGTTGTAGCTAGCTTGGCCTCTGCTGAAGCCAGTGTTTGAGATGAGGGCATCGTTAAAGAGCTCTGACTCGTGCCTTCCCCTCCTCGCTTTCTCTCCTCTCTCTCATCTCTATCTGCTCTCTCTCTCTCTATCTCTCTCTCTCTCGCTCTCTCTATCTCTCTCTCTCTCTATCTCTCATCTCTGCTCTCTCTCTCTGCTCTCTCTCTCTCTCTTTCTCTCTCTCTCTCTCTCTCTCTCTGTCTCTCTCTCTCTCTCTCTCGTTTGTCCCGCTCGCTCGTTCCTCTCCCGGTTTTCCTCCCTCACCTCTTTTGACTCGTTCTCGCCAGCTCATCGTCTTTTCCTCCACCTCCTCTCTACCCTTCTGCGCCTCCTCAAACTCTCTCTGTTCCTCCTCTGCCACCCTTTTCCACCTCCTCCTCCTCCACTCCCTCCTCATCCAGTTGATTCATCTGGGTTCAGCTTGGCGTGCCTCTGTCATTAGCAAATATATGAGAGGAAAACTTTGGTAAAGTGTAAAACTTATCCTGGAGTTGCCACTGGTAATTAGGGTGATGTAGTGAAACTTTTTTGTGTGTGTGGGTGGGTGGATGTGTGTGTGTGCGTGCGTGCGCAAGAGAGAGCTGAGTTTTGTTTGTATCTTGAAGTGTTTCATCTCTATCAACGTAATACATCTCTCCACACACACACACACACACACACACACACACACACACACACACACACACACACACCACACACACACACACACACACACGCTGAGAGAGTGATGAGTCTACATCTCATCACTCCTAGGACTGTCTGCCGAGTGGCCCTCCGTAACCACAACACCCTGTCCATCAGAGAGGCCCTCCACACACACACACACACACACACACACACACGCACACACACACCTACACACACACACCCACACGCACACCTACACACACACACGCACACACTCACACACATGTGCACACACGCACACACACGTGCACACGCACCACACACACACACACACGCACACACACACATACATGTCTCTGCCGCCCCTGGATCCCCGGTCTACGGTATGTGTGTGTGTGCTGAGTGGAGACTGCAGAGTAGATCAGGAGAGAGGTGTGTGAGAGGTCTGATGTTTGCTGCTGTCAGGATGAAGGCCCGGTGTCTCTCTGTCTCCCTCCCTTTTTTCTCCTCTCACGTGTTCCCTTGTAAACATACACACACCAGAGGGATCAAAGCTGTTCTGATCCAGGCACAGCGTTCCACCTCCTGAGTTTGGGGAAGAGAGATCGTCTCTGATTACGTTGTGTACGGTCCGACCTGGCAACACTTCACACGCTCCTGGAGCCTGCATGCACATGCACACACATGCGTACACACACCTGCGCATACACACACACACACACGCACTCACACACCCCGACACACACACAAACACACAGATGAAAGAGTATGCTGTTTCTTGATGTGACTGTGTTTACTAACTCATTGGAGTTCAGAGTGCTTCTGATGTCACTTCCTCCACATGCTGCTTCTGATTCAGTCCTCTCAGAACTCTGGAGATGATTCCAACGGTTCCATTAGAATTAGAACTCTGTTGTCGAACCCTCAGATGTTCTAAAACGTTATTCTGGAAGGTCTTTGATCCACAATAGAGAATAGGTCCCAGTGGGGAGCCTGGAATCAGAACCAGGCCAGCCCCGACCCGGCCCTAACCACCCCCACACAGACACACGGCTCCTAAACACACAGCCCATCTGGGATCAATTGCAGCCTGGTAGCTTATTAATTAGTCTCTCTCAGTTAGATACAGTCTACTTCACTTTGTTTATTTATGATTACATTGGGTTTCCCCCCATTCTACCCCTCTCTCTCTCTCTCTCTCTCTCTCTCTCCAGATCTGGTGTCCACCAACAGGTCGTCCATCTTCAGCGGTCACCACGGTAACCAGGGCCAGCTCTCGCTGGGCGCGGTGTTTCTGGATGACTACCATGACCGTCTGTTCCTGGGGGGGAAAGACGTCCTGTACTCCCTACGACTGGACCGTACCAACGCAGACTCCAAAGAGGTGGGTGGGGGGGGGTAGAGTTGAGTAATGATAGACAAATGGAGAGGAGAAGAGAGGGGAGGAGAGGGGGGGAGGGGAGGAGAGGGTTAACGAGGAGAGGAGAAGAGAGGATAGGTCCTAATTTCATTCTCCCCTCCATCCCGCCTCAACCTCCTCCAGTGCCCAGGCTGCCTTAGCAGGCCTGGAAGGTGCTTAAGCCAGCCTCATTAAGTCTAATCACCTTGGCACTACTTAAGCAAACACACGTTAAATGGTGTTCCATATGATTAGGTTAATGCCTCTCTCTCTCTCAGTGTTGCCATGTAAACACATGCGATTGCCGCCCAACACTTGGTGCCTTCATGCAGGGTTTATGTCAGGGTAAACAACACAAAGCTGTGCTGTTTGGCGGTGGTTGGGGTTCCCCTTCAACTGCAGTTATTCTGCCTTTGGGCGACTCGCGTTCCAAACGCTCGGTCTGTCACGATCGTCTGCTGCGTGTGACACACTGTAATAATAAGCATCACACACACACACACACACACACACACACACACACACACACACACACACATACACCTTCACACTCAATGCCTCTTAGCCCTGTTGTTTCCATGCAGCCAATGCCTGCTAGCCATAGCAAACAGCTCGGCTCGCTTCCTTTAGAAACACACTCACACAAAGAGTCATTGTTCCAGATAGCCATCTGTTTGCCAGTAGAGTTTGGACACTCTGACACAATGTTGTTAGTAGCCGGAGCGGGACTCTTCTGATTGAAGACTCTGGTAGCTCTGCTGTGATGAAGCAGGGCTGACGGGAGCAGTCACACCCCAGCCTGGCAGGACTGACGCCTGCTTCCTGGAGTAGCCTGGGTACAGCTATGTAGTAGCCTGGGTACAGTTATGTAGTAGCCTGGGTACAGTTATGTAGTAGCCTGGGTACAGTTATGTAGTAGCCTGGGTACAGTTATGTAGTAGCCTGGATACAGTTATGTAGTAGCCTGGGTACAGTTATGTAGTAGCCTGGGTACAGTTATGTAGTAGCCTGGGTACAGCTATGTAGTAGCCTGGGTACAGTTATGTAGTAGCCTGGGTACAGTTATGTAGTAGCCTGGGTACAGTTATGTAGTAGCCTGGGTACAGCTATGTAGTAGCCTGGGTACAGTTATGTAGTAGCCTGGGTACAGTTATGTAGTAGCCTGGATACAGCTATGTAGTAGCCTGGGTACAGTTATGTAGTAGCCTGGGTACAGTTATGTATTAGCCTGGATACAGTTATGTAGTAGCCTGGATACAGTTATGTAGTAGCCTGGATACAGTTATATAGTAGCCTTGGTACAGTTATCCCTATCCAGCCGGACCATTCAAATATGGGCATTTAAATGCCCATGGTTCCCGCCTTAATAGCTCTGCCGTCCAATCACCGACTTTAATTCTGAAAACTTCTGGATACTCATGACAAGTTAAGCTAAAAGCACATACCATTGGTTAAGGGGTAAGTGGGAGGAGGAATTTACTGTATCGTCTGCAACGGCAGCCATTGTTTTCCGAGTCGGAGCCAGAGCGGAGACCATGGAAGATTGCCTACAGTGTGAGATTTACAGCTTCGAATTGAAATCGGAGACGATATTATGATTAAAGACAAGTGTCTTAATATGTGTTGTCAATATTGTCAATTAAAAGTCTAAACTTTTTACTTACGAAGAATTTGTTTGTGGGAGTGACGGGAGTTATTTTGACGAGAGAATGACTTGTCCGGCAGGAACGGTAGTATGACAATAGTAGCGCTGTTTAGCCTCAATTTTAGCATATTTCTGTGAAACTTGGAAACACAACATTACCTAGCTAGATTATGTAAACTATAAGCTACATTTTGATACCTTGTTTGGCCAATTCGGTTGGTTGTGGAAGACAGTAGAACGTTTTTTAGTTATCGAGAGGAGTAGCCAGCCATAGCGCTAGCTACTTTTGGGGGAGGAGAATTCCGGTTTTCCCCAATGTTACCACTAGTCACTAGAATGGTCATAGCTTTTAATCAAAATAAGATATTTCTAATATGTTTTCGGATCTACATTGCCCACAGATTTGTGGATATTCCACCTAGTCAAAGTTTTCCTCCATCTTGTAATTAAAGTGGTCAAAATGTAAGTTGTCTGATGAGGTGTGGTGGATGGAGAAGTTTTTGTAAAAAATTGCTGCCTGAAATCACCTTAATAAAATATGATTAAAGTGACTTAAGTAATCATATATTTATTCACATCATAAAAATCCCCTAGTTCTCCTCTTCAATATGGTATAAACCGTTTAGGTGTATGATTTAATATGAACATTCATAAAATATGAATATTAATATGATAATCATATTTCAGCAGCAGATGGAATGTTCGGAATTTTGCCTCAGGCAGGAAAGGACAGCATCCAGTGTGCAGTTATATAGTATACTTGGCACAATAGTATAGGCAGTTTGCTTTTAACTGAAGACAAAGCATCGCCTGTATAAACCCTCCTCCTTCTGGAAGCTGAGACAATAGAGCTGCGTCTAATGTAGCCTTATGTAATGAGATAATTGGTGTGTGTGTGTTTAACTCTCAATTACAGGAACAACATCATAGTCATAACCATATCAGGCTGAACATGTGTGTTGCAATCTTGCAGATTTAGGCTCAGTGTTCTCACTAATGAACTCATTCATCATGCGAACATATGTGTGTATCCCTCCAGATCTACTGGCCTCCGTTGCCTGGTAACAGAGAAGACTGTGTCCAGAGGGGAAAGGATCCTCAGGTGAGTGACAGCTCTGTCCTCTAATCACTTCCTCACTTTTCTGCTAGTCCCCTCCCTTCACCTGTCAGTCCTGCTGTCAGGCCCCTCCCTTCTCAGAGATCATCAGCAGGCCAGAATCATCGATAGCGTTGCTGCCCAACAATGATCCTGGAGATCGACCATCCTGTTGGTTTTCAGTCAAGCCCTCTAAGAACAGGGTTGGGCAGTCCTGGTTCACAGAATGTTCTTGGAAGGTTCCAGAGGCACTGGACGTCCTCTCCTCTCCTCCCCTCTCCTCCCCTCCCTCCTCTCCCTCTCCCCTCCTCTCCTCCCCTCTCCTCCCCTCTCCTCTCCTCCCCTCTCCTCTCCTCTCCTCCCCTCCCCTCCCCTCCCCTCCCCTCACACTGCTGTTTCAGCTGCGATCCTTCCTACAGGCATCATCAACAAAACTCATTACCTCTTAATAAAGTTGTAAAGACCCAGACCCCTCCCTCTGTCTTGTCCTCTCCTCCCTTCATCCCTCCTTTAATGAAGTCTGTGAGCCCGGCCTAACAGCAGGCCGTGAAACCTCTGTCCTCTCCTCCCTTCATCCCTCCTGTAATGAAGTCTGTGAGCCCGGCCTAACAGCAGGCCGTGAAACCTGCTCTGCATCTGGATCAGGTTAGACTGACTGGTAAACGGGGCTAATGTGACACTGTGTCTTTCCGTGTGTGTGTGGTGTGTGTGTGGTGTGTGTGTGTGTGTCGTGTGTGTGTGTGTGTGGTGTGTGTGTGTGTGTGGTGTGTGTGTGTCCAGAGGGGACCAGTTAGTTTGAATCCCTCCGCAGGGTGTCAGGGCTGGCCTTCCTGGTAACCATGGTGTTTGAAGTGGCAGGTGAGACTGGGTGTCTAATATCAATAGTTATTAAGCGTTTCCTCCCTCTGTCGCAGGGAGACAGAGCTGACACACGCACACGCAGGCACACACACACACACACACACACGTAAATGCACGTGCACACATACATGGACACATGAACACACATATGAACACACTTGAAAGCGCACACAATGCTGCTCTCCTGCAGGTTTAGTTATGTAGCCAGAGTCCGCAGGGGGAGGAGCTGTCGTCCTCTGTTATAACCAAGGCCTGAACACTATAACACTACCTAACCTGCATCTGGGGACTACTGAGTGTGTGTGTGTGGTGTGTGTGTGTGTGTGTGTGTGTGTGTGTGTGTGGTGTGTGTGTGTGTGTGTGGTGTGTGTGTGTGTGTGTGTGGTGGTGTGTGTGTGTGTGTGCGTGGGTGTCTCTGTGTCAGGGTTCGGTCGGGTTTGGTTATTGACTGAGTACATTCTATCTCCATTTTTCTTTAGAAAAGAGTCCCACATTCACACACATTGTGCTGTTTGCACCACTTCTAGACCAAACACAGTCTAGCCACAGGTCAGGGTTCAGGGGTGAGGGGTGGGGTCAGGGGTCAGGTCAAGGCAAAGCTGGGTGGTTCTAAAGCTGGTTGAAATGAGTGTTTGTATGTGTCTAGTGTAAAAGTTAGTGAGTGTGTGTGTCCAGGGTAGAGGTTATTGTGTGTGTGTGTCCAGTGTAGATGTGAGTGTGTGTGCCTGATGCCTGGTCTCCTGATTCAACTCTGAGAACAGACAGCTAGACCCTCTGAAGTGTCCAACTGTCTACATGTTGTGTATGTGTATGCTTGTGCACATGTATGTGTGTGTTTGTGTTTTTGTTTGTGTGACTTACCACCCAAAAAACGCTCAAGCACTAGAGGAAGCAATCAGCTCACTTTGAGTGACGAACAGCCTTCCACTATGTAGTTCACACACACACACACACACACACACACACACACACACACACGCACACACACTCACACACGCACACGCACACGCACACACACACACACACACACGCACACGCACGCACACACACTGAGGTTGAGTGTATGAGTTTGACCCCGTCCCACTTGCCAGAAACACTTTCAGCTGGTTTCCTGTTGGTCACCATGACACCCATGTTCCCTTCCTGTTGTAATCTGACAGACAGGAAGCAGCCTGGCCCTGTACTTCCTCTTTTCCAGGGTGAAGGAGGAGTCTCCCACCTGACACAACTTCAGGGGACTTTTGACCTGATACTCTCCACCCCACCAGTCAGCATCCGTTGTTGTTCTCACACTGTCTTCTAGGGTCTCTCGTCCCTCTCTCATTTGACGTGTCTGTCTGTACTGTAGTTCTGCTTCTCTGTTTGTCTTTTGACGTCTTTCTCTTCTCTCTTCCTCTTTCTCTCCACCCTCCCGGTCGTCCCTAGTCTCTCATCCACCCTGCTCCTCATTAATACGGATCTCTCATTATCTTGTCTCCCTGTGCTCTGTCATCCCTCCCTACTCTCTCCTCCCTGCCTCTCTCTCTCTGTCATCCCTTCCTCTGCTCTCTCCTCCCTACTCCCCACTCTGACGCTGTGGTGTGGGAACCCTGAGGCCAGTGGGCCCAGAGTTTCAAACAGGACTGACGTTTACACAGTTTCATCCTCTCATGTTCTTGTTCTTGGCCCCGGCGTGGAAACATGTGGAGCCAATAGACTTGGTTAAGAAATCACTTTGTTCTGCGCTAACCCCCAGGGTCCAACCCTCACAAACTGGATGACAGTTACTGTAGCTCTGTGTGTTGTGATTTATTTAACCGCTGTATGTGTGTGTCTGTGTGTGTGTGTGTGTTTCTCTCAGACGGAATGTGCCAACTTTGTGCGCCTGTTGCAGTCCCATAACCGCACACACCTGCTGGCCTGTGGTACTGGAGCCTTCCATCCTATGTGTGCCTACGTGTACGTGGGCCATCGAGGAGAGGTAACACACAAAACCGTGCATTCTCACACACACACATGCATACAAACGCACACACACACACACTTTTGGCTTTCTTTTATCCTCTCTCTCTTTGTCTCTCTCTTTCTCTTCACTGTAAAAGCAGCCAGCAGGTTTTATTATTAGAAGAAGTCTCAGACCTCAAGGGTCAGGGTTGAGCTCCAGCATGCAGCTGCGCAGCGGGGCCCTTCAGCTCCACCGTAAGGCCCTCTGGACAGGCCTGAACCTCCGCTGTGAGGCCCTCTGTAAATCCTTGTGCGTTGGTGAAAGGAACCATTGACGGCCAGCTGGTGGCCAGCCCTCCTTCATGGTGCTCCATGGTCCTCCAGAGCTGCCCAGAGCAGCAGCCTGCCAGGCCCAGCAGGAGAGGCCCACCCTGGGCATGAGGAGGAGGGCTGGAGGGGGGCAGGGGTGGAGGGGTGAGGGATCTAGCGCCAGCTATTGATCTTTGTTTATGGGATTTACAACACTGGCAAGAGTGAGGCAACTGGGGGTGAGAAAGTAGAAGGGTGGCCTTTGTATGTGTTACCATTTTATAGGGATATTGTTTGTGTGTGTGTGTACGTGTTTGTGCAAATGTTGTGTATGTGCCTTCAAGGATAGACGCACATGTGTTTGTTCAAATGTAACTGTCAGTGCATTTTTGTGCAATGTGTGTTTATTTCCGTGCGTGTGGTGTATGAGCGTGTGTGTGTGTATCTGCGCGTGCTGCCTCCTGACACGCTGGTCTTGTCATTAATCATGCTCAGAGCAGAGTGCGTCTGGTCTGTGTGACTCTATAAAACACACACTATGTCTTAGTCACTCTGCCTCCAGCTCACACTGACACAAACAACTATATACAACGCCCACAATGTTGTGTGTGTGTGTGTGTGTGTGTGTGTGTGAGTGTGAGTGAGTGAGAAAGGTAGGGTCACATCGTATGTATATGTGTTTAGGAGTCAGACCCTCCACACACACACACACACACTCCCTGAGGCAGACATACAGCCTCTCGGACTAGCCATAGCGCTGACCTGGTGTGTGTGTGTTTGTTTGTGTCTGTGAGGCTAACAGGGATGAAACACCTAGGGGTCAGAGGTCATCCCACCCACATCCCTGCCCGAGGGGTCACCACCTCAGGACAGAGCGAGCCAGAGAAAGCAAGCAGGCGTGTGTGTTTTGGATGAGTGTGTGACTGGCTAAAGGAATGCATGGCTTCCCTGTGACTCCGCCCCCATAGGATGGCAGAGACTCGTGTGTGCTTTGTAGGCCTGGAGATGGTCACACACACACACACACAGAAAGGAACACTTGTATGCACACCTCCGTACACACACACGTATGCACCCACACACTCACAAAGACACGTACAAATGCTGCTGCACACACGCACTCACACTCACACTCACACACTCACACACACGCACACACACTCACACACAGTCCTGTGGTGGTGAGTGACATAGTTGCCCTCCCAGCACTGCTGTAAGAAAAATAAACTGTTCAGTTCAGATGACAACATCCAGCCTCCACACACACACACACACCCCCACCCACACACACACACACACACACACACACAGGATAAATCAAGGCAATGAAAAAGTGTGGACAGAAAGATAGTGATCACCTTTGTACGTCTGTCTGTCTGTCTGTCTGTCTGTCTGTCTGTCTGTCTGTCTCTGTCTGTCTCTGTCTGTCTGTCTGTCTCTGTCTGTCTCTGTCTGTCTGTCTGTCTGTCTGTCTGTCTGTCTGTCTGTCTGTCTGTCTTCCTGAAGCCAAGCTGTCCTTATGAACTCCTGATTTCCTCAGCGAAGGCCTGGAAACCAGAGCAGAGATAGACTGAAAAAGGAGATGGAGAGAGGAGGAGGAGAGATAAAACAGAGAGCAGAGGAACGAGAGGGAGCAATTAGAGAGAAATCTTCTACCACATGCACGCTTCCCACGCTGTCCCACAACAGCGAGTTGAGAGAAGAAATGTTTCGAGAGGAGGAGAGGACGATCGGAGCAAGAGGGGAGATGAGAGGAGGGGTGCTGACAGATACGAAAGTTTGCTTGATGATAGAGGCCAGGGGTCCCATCTTGCTGCAGCAAAATGGACTGAATCTGAGCAAAGTGCACTGCAATCCCAAAACACTCTGTTGCAGAAATGACTGACGTTTCATGATATCCCTAAAGAGAACTTGATCAGTTTAGCAACCATGAAGACATGCTGTTTAAGCCCTTTGTGTAGAGTCGTTACCTACCCTGATATTCTCTGTATTACAGCGTCTATCTCTATGCAATACTCACAATGTCGCAATATTTCTTGCCGAGAGAAACAGAATAGTGAGAGATAGATCATCCGTGACTGGGTGTGTGTGTGATGTGTTTGAGTGTGTGTTTGGGAGTGTGTGTGTTTGGGTGTGTGTGTGTGTGTTTGGGGGGGGGTGTTTGGGAGTGTGTGCGTGAGTTTGGGTGTGTGTGAGTGTGTGGGTGTGTGTGTGTGTGTGTGTATTTGGGTGTGTGTATGTGTGTGTGTTTGGGTGTGTGTGTGTGTGTGTGTGTTTGGGGGTGTGTGTGCCAGCAGTTATGATCCAGATCCACCCTCAGTCCAGGTAGTTGTATGTTGGGCTTGGCAAGGCAGATTTTCTGGACGTCCTATCAACAAACCCACACCCTTCCCTGCTAGCAATGAGCCAGTCCACCGCGAGGGATGGAGGGAATCAAAAGAGATTTAGAGAGAGAAAAGGAGAAATAAAGAGGGGAGGAAGAGCAAAGGGAGAATGAAGGCGGTGAAAGAATAAGGATGACAAACGAGGGAGCTAAATATAGTCCTTCTGGAAAAGAAGAAGAAGACGAGAGAGAGACGGAAATAAAGCTAGAGAGCATCAGAGCGAGAGAGAGAGAGAGAGAGAGAGAGAGATTCTGTGATAGGAAGGAATGAGGAGATGGAGGAATGCTGCCGAGCAGTGAAGACTCACAAGAACCTTCTAGATTGATGACTTACTATTACGATTATCACACAGTTGACCTTTCACCTTGAAAAATGTGCATAGTCATGTAGCTACAGAATGTCTATCCAGACCCCTGTGTAGCACTGTCCAGCAGGATGCAGGCCCTAGAGGGAGATGTGGGCGGAGCCTAGAGGGAGATGTGGGCGGAGTCCAGGGCAGCATAGAGGTCTCCTCTGTGCCTCTGGGCGGCCCAGTCAGTCAAAGGGAACGAGCTTTCTGGAAAGAGTCGTAAAATTCCGGAACCTCTTCTTTATTCTGGTCTTTCTGGTGTAAGATAGGGTGCAGCCTTCATCAGGGTATTAATATCCCCTTTGACCTCCATGTCAATGTGTCCCTCATGGGCTACTGTACAATAGTTTCATCCGCCGCGTCAACAACAATGCTCCATTGTCAGTGAGGAACAGAGGAGGTCAGGGGAAGTTCACCCAGCTCCGCTCCTCTCCACCACATCTGTCCATCTCTGGTCCCTCTCTACAGCCAGCTCCCTCTCTGACTCTCCCTCTCTGTTTCTCTCTCGCTCCCTGACTCTCTCTGTCTCTCTCTGACTCTCCCCTCTCACATAAACCGATTATGCTGAATTGAACTATCGTGCATTACGTTTCTAACCCCGTTCTCTCTCTCTCTCTCTCTCTCCTCTCTCTCCCTCCCTCTCTCTCTCTCTCTCTCTCTCCTCCCTCTCTCTCTCTCTCTCTCTCTCTATCTCTCTTCCTCCACCTGCCTGTCTCCCCAGCATGTCTTCACCGTGGACCCCACCAACGTGGAGAGTGGAAGGGGGAAGGTTCCCCATGACCCCAGCCTTCCCTTCGCTAGCACCTTCGTCGGTAAGTCCCCCCTTCAACCCGCCTCCTCTCTCTCTATCCTTCTTTCTTTCTGTTCCTGGACAGTCAGTTGGCTCAGTCAGATACTGTAGAGACATGCAGGGTGTGTCTCTCTGTTTCTAGAGACACTTAGCTTGTGTAAGGTTGATTTATTATAATGGGATCCAGTCCTGGGAGCCCAGCACAACGTGTGTGTTTATTAGCAGTGTATTTGGGTGTGTTTGTGTTTAGTTTACATGTGTTTAGATGTATGTGGGTGTGTTTGTGTGTGTGTGCATGAGCGTGTATGTGTGAGTGTTTGTGAGTGTCCACTGCGTCTGGACCTCACAAACTTGAGGGTTAATCCCCAAGATGCATTGTGTGTCTGGCAGGCAGACACACATGGAGAGCCAAAGGGCTGAGGCTCCGTGTGTCGAAGTTTGAGCAAGGGAAACACACACACACACACACCATATACACACACCACACACACGCACACACTCACAGGAACACATGATCTCTGCAGCATCTCCATGCTATCTTACTCAACATACAAATATTTACATTCAGTAACACCTGGGGGGTATTCCATCAACGTCGCTAACGCAAGTCTCGCTAAAACGAATAAGTCTCACTTGGGTAAACGTCAACTCAGATTTAAGCCTCAAACCGTTCCACTAACGGACGGACGTTCCACTAACAGGCAACGCTAACTCAAGCTAGACCTCAATAAGCTTAGACTGTGCAGCCCAGATAAGGCGATCGTCGAAAAGAGGAGTATGTCGCAAAAAGCAAAGCGTAAACCAGCAGAGTGGTGTTGTTTCAGCAGCGTAAATTGTTCTTTTGAGTTTTTTTGGAGTTGTCCCAAAAAAGGGTTGCCGCAATTAACATGACATGGGAGAAAACTTGTCAAACCATTACGACCGTTAAAAAGCGTAAATTGTAGACATACCAAATTAACATATATGCATTCAGTGATTCACTGATAATTAGCGTAATTTGATGAGCTGTTTGAAACCGTTCTGACAGTAGGCTGGCCTATGGCCGATATTCTCAACACGAGATTGAGAATATAACCCAAAAAAGAACGTGGCAGCAATTGAAAACTGTAGGATCAAATTCAAAACACTGAAGAAGGCCATGGTTAATTGAACTTGATGTGGGCTAATGATGTTTTTGTCTTCACATCTTGAACACAATTAGGCCTAATCAATTAGGCCTACTTCAAAATAACTTTGCCGCACGCATTTATTAAGATAAAAAATAAAAGGGTTGTCAATGAACGGATACGCCATAAGCGATTGTAACTTGTCTAGACGCTCTGTTTAGTTTCTAAAGGCCTTATTTTATGTCACTTAACCAATGGCTTTTGAAAACTGTTAAAGTGACATTATTTCTTAACTTGTTTATTTAAATTTATATATTTTTTGGAAATGAATTAAACACGTAAATCGTTCATGTAGGCTATGCACTTCAAAAAGTCTTAATTTAGGCTACGTTTCCGAACACGGACTAAAGTGTTTTGCGCGCAAGAATTTACTCGACGGAACTGTCTTTTCAGATTCTGTTTTCGCTTGTTTGAAATTCTTTGCAACACATATTAGTTTAGCTTGACTTTTAGCCTGACACGGAGCAGGCTAGTTCCGAAGTATAAGTTACCTTGGTTACGTAGCTTGAACTAAAATAAGCCACCTTAATGGAACGGAACTCTCGCTAAAGTAAGTGAGACTTGGCGAAATAAGTCTCGCTTTTCCTTAATCGACGTTGATGGAATACCCCCCTGGATGAATCTTACAGGGAGGGAGTTTCAAACACTCTGACGTACAGAGATGGGTCTATCTTCATCTCAGCCAATAACCGCACCATATCTCTCCATCTCTGACAGCATCTAAAGGGTCTGCCCTAACTCAGTCCTGCTGTCAGCCAGCGAGTTCACATATACTGTTAATCTGTACTCGGACTGGGACTACTGAGGACTCCTGGTCCCCTAGCTCCTTCTCTCTCCGTCAACGAAGACCTGTCTCGTTTGGAACCAGGCCACTGTGTTTACCAGGGTCCCCAGGGCCAGGCCCCACTGCTTGGTGCCTTCCTCAGAGGGGATTCTGTTTGGAATTGGGCCATAGAGGAGCTCTCTCTCTCTCTCTCTCTCTCTCTCTCTCTCCCTCCCTCCCTCCCTCTCCCTCCCTCTCTCTCTCTCTCTCTCTCTCTCTCTCTCTCTCTCTCACACACACACACACACACACAGACTAATAAAGGCTACAGAGCTCAGGGCAGGTCTTCTCTCCCTATGAGTGGGAGTGGAGGGTGGATAAGAGTTGGAGCGAAGCCACAAGCTGATAGGCTGTCTGTCTCAGCTTACTCTGGAGTGTAAGACAAGCTCCCCTGTCTCCATCACCCCATCGCTCCTTTTCTGGGCTGCACACACACACACACACACAGAGATGCACACACACACACACACACACAGTGTATCCTCAGTTACTAATAGGTGATGACAGTGTCTGGGAAGCTGTGCTCTGTCTCTGACACTGTGTGTTTGGTAAATGGTCCTGAAGTTCAGACCAGGCCCTGGTCCCACAGTCCTGGAGATAACAGCTGGTCCAAGGTCAGTGCGGCAGGCAGACAGGCTCACTGTCTGGCAGGGCCCCAGCCAGGTGATCTGATCTGGGTCCGGCCTCTCTGGGGAGTCCGGGGAGCCAAAGGTGGGGTGGAGATCACATGATTAGGGTTGCAGTGTTTTCCGACGGCTGTCTAATCTTTTGTTCTGTTTCCTGTCTTCCCAACATCCTCATTTCTCCTCTGTCATTCCTGATTTCCTCATCGTTCATATCTCCTTTGCTCCCGTAGTCTCTCATTGGCTTACCCTTTGCATCATGCTCGTTACGGTCTTGTCTAGGATGAGAAGACGAAGAGAAGGAAGACGAGAGAGGAAGAGAAGAGAGGAGAGGAGAGGAGAGGAGAGGAGAGGAGAGGAGAGGAGAGGAGAGGAGAGGAGAGAAGAAGAGAAAAGAGAGAGAGAAGAGACAGAGACCGAAGACGAAGAGAAGAGGAAGAAGAGCAGTACAGAGACGATCGAAGTCGACGGTAGCCGATCAGTCCGGTCATGACTGCTCAGACGTCATACAGAATACTTCCCCACCCCATCCTCTCCCACTCCCCCCCCCCCTCTCTTCTCTTCTCCTCTCCTCCAGGTGGGGAGTTGTACACAGGGCTAACAGCTGACTTCCTGGGTAGAGACTCGGTCATCTTCAGGAGTCTAGGAAGATCCACCATGAGGACTGAGACCGACCAGAAACTTCTACGTGGTAAAGCACATACACACACACGCGCACACAAAACACACATGCACCCCTCCCCACACACACACACACACTCAACCTCTCCACCTCCCTGTCCTTGCTCGCTCAGACCCCAAGTTTGTGGCGGCCCACCTGATCCCGGACAACGACGACAGGGACAATGACAAGGTGTACTTCTTCTTCACGGAGAAGGCCATGGAGGCCGGCGACCCCCAGGGGGCCATCCACACACGCATCGGACGCGTCTGCGCTGTGAGTCAGCCCTTCACCCAGCACTGCTCCCATCACTCACACACACACACAGGGTGACTGGAAGGGGGGTTGTTGCTGAGCAACCTGTGTTTCTGGGCTGTATGGGTTCTATAGCCTCTGGGCTGGATCCCCAGCATCACCACATGTACACTGCACGTTTAGTATCTGCTTACTGTGGGGGAGAATGGTTTAGACAGACCAGAGTCAGAGATGGAGTACTGCAGAGAGAGAGAGGAGTGGAAGAGATAAGAGAATGTGTCTCTTGGTCCGAAAGAAGAGGTGATTTTATGTGAAGAATATGGTTCTGTCGACCTCTCTTCCTCTGCACACACAGAGCTGTCGGATGTGATGCGAGCGTGCGTACGTGTAATCCTTCTCACACTATGCATCATACACACACACACATACACACACACACACAACACACACCAGCTGACCTCGGTTTTGCCCCAGGGGACCTACAATCTTTGCAGT
Organism: Mallotus villosus; assembly: GCA_903064625.1. Taxonomy (NCBI): domain Eukaryota; kingdom Metazoa; phylum Chordata; class Actinopteri; order Osmeriformes; family Salangidae; genus Mallotus; species Mallotus villosus. The sequence continues at coordinate 32,905 of CAEFZP010000298.1, forward strand.
CGTCTAGACAATGCAGCGTTCCTGAAACATGCCTTGTGCACACTCTCATGAGCTATTTCCTCTCTCGTTCTCCATCCCTCCCTCTTCTCTCTCTCCTTGATGTCTTTCCCTCTCCTTCTCTTTCTCTCCCTTTTCTGCCTGTCTGTTTGTTCCTCTTACCCTCCTTCCCGTTCTCTCTCTCTCATCGCCTCTCTCTGCCCCTCCCTCCCTCTCTCTCTCTCGCTGTAAATACACTGTATTATAGTATTCTTCTCCCTCCCTCAAGTACCGTTATAATCAGTTCCACCATGAAAACACACTGCCAAGAAAGCAATTATCTCTGCTAGTGCAGCTCCTAGACAGCTCACACGCAACACACAAACACACAATCACACACTCAAACTCTCACACCCTGCTTACAGGCCCCCGGCGTGTAGTAAAAGTGTGTCCATGTACAGTGCTACAGTATGAGCAGACGAGAAGCACAGTGTGGCTGCAGTTCTGCTGGAAGATGAGCCGTGTGTTAGCTCCCAGCCCAGTGCCGGCCCTGCCCTCTCAGTCCTCATAGAGACCCACAGCCCAGCCCAGTGCCGGCCCTGCCCTCTCAGTCCTCATAGAGACCCACAGCCCAGCCCAGTGCCGGCTCTGCCCTCTCAGTCCTCATAGAGACCCACAGCCCAGCCCAGTGCCGGCCCTGCCCTCTCGGTCCTCATAGAGACCCACAGCCCAGCCCAGTGCCGGCCCTGCCCTCTCAGTCCTCATAGAGACCCACAGCCCAGCCCAGTGCCGGCCCTGCCCTCTCAGTCCTCATAGAGACCCACAGCCCAGCCCAGTGCCGGCCCTGCCCTCTCAGTCCTCATAGAGACCCACAGCCCAGCCCAGTGCCGGCCCTGCCCTCTCAGTCCTCATAGAGACCCACAGCCCAGCCCAGTGCCGGCCCTGCCCTCTCAGTCCTCCTATAGACCCACAGCCCGCCCAGCCCAGCTCGGCGGGTAGCTCTCCCGCTTTTGTCAGGGTACAGTGGGAAAGGATGTTTTTGTATATATTGTTGTTTGCATAGTTTACTGATCCTGTCTGTCTGTCTGTCTGTCTGTCTGTCTGTCTGTCTGTCTGTCTGTCTGTCTGTCTGTCTGTCTGTCTGTCTGTAGAATGATGCTGGGGGCCAGAGGGTCCTGGTTAACAAGTGGAGCACCTTTGTCAAGGCCAGGCTGGTGTGTTCTGTCCCAGGACCACACGGCATTGACACGCACTTCGATGAGCTGGGTAAGACATGCTCTCACACACACACACACACACACACACACACACACACACACAGAGACAAACACACACACAAACACACACTACACTATGAGCATGCACACACTCACTTGTCCTCCTGTTCCATAGAGGACGTGTTCTTGCTGAGAACCAAAGATGAGAAAAACCCAGACGTGTATGCCATCTTCAGCACCATCAGGTGAGTTGCGGCACACGAACACGCGCCCACACACAAACACGTGGAACCCGTGACCGGTGTGCTGACCTGCTGACCCGTGTGTCCGACAGTAACGTGTTCCAGGGCCACGCGGTGTGTGTGTACCGCATGGCTGACATACGAGAGGCCTTCAACGGGCCCTTCGCCCACAAGGAGGGGCCAGACTACCAGTGGGGGGCGTACGAGGGCAAGGTGCCCTACCCTCGCCCTGGGGTGGTGAGTACCTCATACCGAAGACTCTTCACTACAATGACATAGTCAGGTCCGTTCAGCCAATGAGTGGGTACTGTCACGTTTGCACAGAGAGCCTTCTAGAACATGAGTTGAAACATGATCGTTTCAACTCCTGATCTTGCTGAGCCTTTGGTACATTTACATGTACTTTATTGAACTATTACTGTAATCTTATTTGACATGATCCCTGGATTTCAGTACATGTTATTCTTTTATGCCTCAAGGCCCAGGAAAGAAGTTGGCGGCTTGACCAGATGTCTTGTGAAGTCTTAGTTCACAGCACAGCCAGTCTTTGACAGCTTAGAAGCACAACACATTATTATTTTAAGACTTCAGATCTCAAGATGTTCAGATGTGTGCAGACAAAGTTTCCAAAACACTTTGTTACTTCTCTCTAAAACTAAAACGAGACAAAACATCTCAGTAACCGTCCTTCCATCCGAGTTCAAGTCTTCCCTCATTCCTTTGTCGGATGTTTTGTTCGATGTCAGAAGTACTGTACACAAGTCCAACGAGTAAGTGCAGAGTAGTGGAAGAGCACAGTTACATTTTGCGGGTTCCTAACTCTGGTATCTGTAGCCGGTCGATCATGGGTCTCTTGCGCTACTATCTGAGCACCCTGGTATCTCCAGGACTCCTCTCCCCAGCGCCGCAGTCTCTCTGGGGGGGCTGCAGAGGAGCTGCCCAGCCTCACACAGGCTTCCCAGGGGGTTCAGGGTATAAGCTCCATCCAGGTGATCTGGATGTCCAGCGCTGCTCCCGTGTCAGTGTTCCCATGCTAATGCAGCCCATGTGGGGGGAGCGGTGCGTTCAGCCCCCCGGGGGGTCAGAGCTGAGGGTCGGGGGGCTCCAGCTGCCCCAGCCCTGCCCGGGCCAGCCCCGGAGGTCTGACTCCTGTATGGATGCACTTACTGCGCAAAACAGGAACCTCCTTCATAGGCCGCAGGCTGTTACACACACCCCACCCCCACCACCACCCCCTGGGTTGTCGGCTGACTTGGCTGAAGCAGTTCTACATCACGATGATTTAATACCTACACTGCAGGCCCTGCATGTCGTAGATTTCACGGTGTAAGTGATAAGACTGTGCCAACTATGTCCCCTCCCCTCTTAATGCATGTGAACCTTCTGGAACCAATTCTCTCTAAGTTCCCCAGATGATCTAGGATACTGTTCATCTGAGGGGGACTTACATGCAGTACTTATCTTCCATCTATGTGTGTGTGTGGTGTGTGTGTGGTGTGTGTGTGGTGTGTGTGTGTATGTGTTCTAAATAGCCAGTAGTGATAACCCCTAGAAGCCTGTTAAGGGGTTTAGGGGTACCCAGCCTTATCTCCTAAGTGAGTCCAGTCTGGGCATGTCTCCCCAGGTAATCACAGCTAAAGACCTGCAGTAATGACACCTGAGAGTTCAGCAGGACTCTAGATCAACATCTCTGTGGCCTCCACACGGTGTGAACCTGTGACCCTCCACTATCCACCCTCCCTTCCCCAGTGTCCCAGTAAGATCACCAACCAGCCAGGCCGGCAGTTCGGCAGCACCAAGGACTTCCCGGACGTGGTGCTCCAGTTCGCCCGCAGCCACCCCCTGATGTGGCGCCCAGTGTACCCCGCCCTGCGCCAGCCCCTGCTGGTCAAGGCCAACCTTCCGTACCGCCTACGCCAGATCGTGGTGGACCGCGTGGAGGCCGAGGACGGCCAGTACGACGTCATGTTCATCGGCACAGGTCAGGGGCCAGGGTTCAGAGGTCGCAGTCAGGTAGAATGGAAGCTCTCCGTAGAACGGAAGCTCTCCCCGTAAGCGCTATTTGTAACTGTAGACAGCATGGCTGAGACCCCGCCTTTGATAGCAGAGTAAAGGTTATCCACCGAGTTCACCGAGTTCATCTATTTAAAGATGAATGGCTTGTGGACACGCAGAGCTGGTGAAGCCTGCCTTTGCTCCAGCTGACGGCTGTGTTGTGAAACCCGTTCCTTGAGGGAGGAACCTGGAATAAGGGAGGATATTAGCTGTGTGGCTGGAATATGGGCCAATATGAGTTCACCTTCTCTCGAGGTTAGGTACAGGATTGGTTGGACCTGTCCAATGGCAGTTCCTCCATGGAGCTGTGATTGGTCACCCTGACCCCTGACCCCCGTGTGCTCCTTGTGTGTCAGATGTGGGCACGGTGCTGAAGGTCATCGCCCTGCGCAGCGGAAACTCTTTAGACACTGAGGAGGTCACCCTGGAGGAGCTGCAGGTCTTCAAGGTAAAACACCTGAACATCTCCATACCACATCTCCATACCACATCTCCATACCACATATCCATAATACATCTCCATACTACATCTCCATACCACATATCCATACCACATATCCATAATACATCTCCATACCACATCTCCATACTACATCTCCATACTACATCTCCATACCACATCTCCATACTATATCTCCATACTACATCTCCATACTACATCTCCATACCACATCTCCATACTACATCTCCATACCACATATCCATACTACATCTCCATACCACATCTCCATACTATATCTCCATACTACATCTCCATACTACATCTCCATACTACATCTCCATACTACATCTCCATACTACATCTCTATACCACATCTCCATACTACATCTCCATACTACATCTCCATACTACATCTCCATACTACATCTCCATACTACATCTCCATACTACATCTCCATACTACATCTCCATACTACATCTCCATACTACATCTCCATACCACATCTCCAGACTACATCTCTCTACATGTATTTTCCTCCTCTGCAGCCTCTGCCCTGAACTAATGTCTTACAATAGTAACCCATGTGTGAGAGTAATATCATGTGATTGTCTGAAGGTTCCAACTCCCATCACGTCCATGGACATCTCTGTCAAAAGGGTGAGTGAGAATCTTTATTCAAGCGTCCTTTGAAAGTAGCTTCCTTCAAGACTCTTGGGGCTACACTTCCAATGAAGTCCAAGTTCTTATTCCTCCAACCCTTCCCTCCCTCCCTCACCCACTCTCTCCCCCCCCCAACAGCAAGCGCTGTACGTGGGCTCTCCTGCAGGCATGGCACAGGTCAGGCTCCACCGCTGTGATGCGTACGGGAAGGCGTGTGCTGAGTGCTGCCTGGCCAGGGACCCCTACTGCGCCTGGGACGGGACGTCCTGCACACGCTACCTCCACAACACCAAACGGCAACGGGTCCGCCGCCAGGACATACGCCATGGCAACCCAGTCCTGCAGTGCCAGGACCAGAACCTCAGTGGTGAGGAGGGGAGGGGGGAGGGGGGAGGGATGAGAGGGATGAGAGGAGGGGTGAGGGGAAGGGTGAGGGATTTAAGGGAGGGATGAGAGGAAGGGTGAGAGGAGGGATGAGAGGAGGGATGAGAGGAGGGATGAGGTGAGGTATGAGAGGAGGGATGAACGGAGGGATAAGAGGAGGGATGAGGAGATGATGAAAGAAGGGATAAGGGGAAGGATGAAAGGAGGGGTGAGGAGGGATTAGAGGAGGGATGAGGGGAGGGACGAGGGGAGGGATGAAAGGAATACAGGGGGATATGAGACAGGATGTCTTATAGGTACAGCTCAGAGTATTCAGCACAGGCCTGGGTCAGGGTAAGGGCAGACCGCTATCACACTGAGGACAACTGTGTTTGTATGCATGGATTAAGGCATCCCACACAACACTTACATGTTTATACTGTACACATACACACAAGACTTATGTAAACTCCACTCATACACATTGAAACTCAAAACGTACACATTCACCACTGTAAACCTTGCCGGCTGGGAGGAGGGGTATGGAGATGCGTTGGAGTCACACACACAACGTCCATGTAATCATGGAAAGTGAGTCATACGTTAGACCAGACAGGCCCCGTCTCTCTCTGAGTACGAGGGGAGCAGAGAGAACCAGAGATGTGTTTGCTCACCTGCAGATGTGCGGGGGGGGTGAGACAGAGGTGAACAAAAGTTAGAGGAAAGGTGTCAGCTTACTCTGTTACTAACTGTCTGTGTGTGTGTCTGTGTGTGTGTCTATGTACATGTGTTTGTGTGTATATGTGTATGTGTGTGTGTGTGTGTGTGTGTGTGTGTGTGTGCGTGGGTGCATGTGCATGTGCATGTGTGTGTGTCTGTGTCTATGTACATGTGTGTCTGTGTGTGTGTGTCTATGTACATGTGTGTCTGTGTGTGTGTGTGTGTGTATATGTGTATGTGTGTGTGTCTATGTATGTGTGTATATGTGTGTGTGTGTGTGTGTGTGTGCGTGTGTACAGTAGAGGACCTGGATGTGACAGAGGAGAGGGTGGTGTACGGGACGGAGAACAACAGCACCTTCCTGGAGTGTGTCCCTCGCTCCCCACAGGCCAGCGTCACCTGGCTGGTGCAGCGAGACGAGCGCATGGAGGAGGTGAGACGGAGGGAGGGGGGAGGGGGGAGGGGGGAGGAGGGGGGAGGGGGGGGGACCATTAAATACGGACACTCATTACTGTAAGTAGAGAGAACGTGAGAGGGATACATGGGGGGAGAGGGGAGACAGGCTGTCCTGTAGGGCTTGGCACTCTACCATGTCTTGATCTTAGTACTACCACACACACACACATTGACACACACACACTCTCTCTCACACACGCACACACATTGACACACGTAGATGAGAAGAAGTCAGCCGAGAAGGTATTAAGGAATTACTGCATATTTGTACTTCCCTCCAAATAAACGCCTGGCTGACAGCTGCTCTTTAAAGGGCCAGTCCGCAGTGTTTGGCTTGGCTCTCATGGCAGAGACAACAACTGTAGCTTTTCATGGCAGGTTAACACCGGAGTCTCCCAAGCTGAACAAACAGCCGAGTAACTCTGCTCACGCCTCTCCACCTTTTTCTCTCCTTCTCTCCTCACTTCTGTCTCCTTCTCGCCATCCACCCCTCTTCTCCACCCGCTTTGTCCCTCCCCCGCTGTACCTCACCTTTACCTCACCTGTACATCCTCTACCTCCTCACATGTACCTGCTCACCTGGGCCTGTCCTGTACCACCCTCTGTCCCTCTGTCCCTCCCTCCCCCTTAACCCCTGCTTCCTGCCCCCAGGTCAAGCTGGATGAGCGCGTGATGCGTACGGAGCAGGGCCTGCTGTTCCGCCGCCTGTTCCGCCACGACGAGGGCGTGTACGTGTGCCGCTCCAGGGAGCACGGCTTCACCCAGACCCTGACCCGCCTCAGCCTGGACGTCCTGCAGGGGGAGACCCTGGGGCAGCTGCTGGCGAGAGACGACCTCTCCCTGGACCCCCTGGGGGGGGGCCCTCCCCCGGGGAAAACCCCCAACGCCGGCGGCTTTAGGGTGTGGCCTTCCTGCCACGCCTACAGACCCGGGGCCGCCTCGGCCTTCGGCCAATCGCGTACCTGGTTCAAGGACCTGATGCAGCTGATTGGCCCGTCCAACCTGCCGCAGGTGGAGGAGTACTGTGAGAGGATGTGGTGCAACGACAAGCTGAGGAGGAAACACAAGGCCATGGTGGAGAAGTACAGGCAGGCCCAGGATTCAGCACGCAAGGCTCGCGCCAACAAGGGCTCCGGCGAACGCAACCGCACGCCGCGAGACCTGACGGGCAGAGAGTAAGGGGAAGGGACGGAGGGAAGAGAGGAGAGGAGGGGAACCTTTGTGGGCGTCACGTGATTGAGAGGCTGTGAGGGTGAAAACTGAGAGATGTCAGATGGAGAGAAAGCCGGGTTCGTAGAAGAGACTGATGGTGAGAGAAGGACGGAGAAGAGGACGGAAACACGGAGAAAAGTGGGACGGATGCAGACTTTTCTCTCATGACGGTCATCATCGTCTCCTGTGCCTGTGTTCCCGAAGACACCTCCTCTAGCTCCCCCTCCAGCTCCACTCCTCTCCTCACACCTGGAGACTCTTGGACCTCGCGTCTGAACGTGACTGTATATGTGTGTCGCCGTGGATAGACTGTACCATTCTGTAAATACCCTCTGTAAATCCTTAACACCTTCTCTTTGTAGAAACGTTGTACTGTAGTCCTCGGAACACAAGCCTCCCTTGTTCTACGCACACCCTGCCTATTCTGCTGTACACACACATTCCTTCATCCATGTACACACAGACTCCTCATGCTCTGCTGCTCCACACACACCATTCTTAGTTTACACACACACATGCCATCCCAGTTAAGGTGTTGCACATACACAGACACACACACACGTAGATACACACACACACACCTCCCTTGTTCAGCTGATCTACACACACCATCATTCTTGGCACACGCAACGGTCTCCAGATCGGACACCACCTCAGCCCATCGCCCAGACAAAATAGCCTTAACTGGAAATAGGACGATTGTTGATAGTTCAACAGATAAAAGCCTGCTTTGTTTTAATCTGCTGCCAGACTCAAGTTCCCACAGTGCCTTGTGCTGTGGTCTACTCCAGACAAAGGAGGGAACAATGCCAGGCTAGGTGGCTGAGACTCTGGCCGGCCCGTTCTCTGCTGGGTAAACACTGATTTATGTTCCACACAGGATAATCCCTGTTGGTTAAATATCACTTGGTCACTCGCGCGCACACCTCGACCACCTTCCACAGACAGAAGGATGGAGGGAGGAAAGAATGGAGGAAGGGAGGGATGGAGACAGGGATGGAGGGGCAGAAGAGGGTTGGGGTTTTGTAAATCTGGTTCCATACTGAGCTGGGCCAGAGCGGGAGAGAAACGGAGGTAGAAAGGAGCCAAACAAGAGAGGACTGTAGCTATGCTGCCCCAAGAAAAACCCATTTCCCCACAATCCTCAGTGCAGTCAGCGAAGTCCCACCGTGTGTATAACGTTGTGTGTTCTTTTCTTCTTCTTCCTCTTTAGAATGGCTGCCGAGTCGGTGACACATGCATCACTCTGGCTGCGTTTGTTTGCTTAGTTTGAGAGAAGTGAGAGCCGTTATTAGTGCCCAGTCTCTGTGTTTTCTCTCAAAATGTTGTTCTTTGATCGTATCTGGCCGGACAGAGAGTGATGGAGAGAGTCACGAGGCTAAGCCAGTCGACAGGACGAAGCGGGGAGGGAGGGAGGAAACCAGGACGGAGAGAGGAAGGAGGGAGGAGTGGAGAAAGAGGAAGAAGGGAAGGAGAGAGAAGAAGGGAGGGAGGGAGAGAGGAAGGAGGGAGAGAAAGAGGGAGTGGAGGGGAGGAAATAGGAAGAGGAAGAACGGGGTTAGGGACCAATGCATCAGATCCGCATTGGGAAAACTTACATACTGTTAGTCCTGACCTTTGGTCCTCTCATCTGTCTCAGTCCAGGACACCGGCTGGCCTCAGAATGGACCGCTAAACTGATCAGAGGTTGTGAAACAGGATTTGAGACATAGATACATTCTGATAGGTCACACACTAACAGGAGCCCTCCAGACAGGGCTGTTAAATAGGAAGGAGCCAGTTCAACACAACTGTGGAAGGTACACCGTCATGTCATACATCATCAACGTGTAACAATGAAAGAAAATGTGTCCGGCCATCATGTTACAGTTCATTTGCCTGTACAGTCGGTGGAGGTGTAGTCTTGTGATACGTTTCAAAGTCGCTTCGACAATGTGTTTGACTGTTTTGAGTACAGCCGACCTTTGTTCATTTCCGGAAAACAAAATCAGGTTGGTATTGCTGTTTCTCTGTAGCTATGTTCTCCTGACAGTGATCCTCACTGAGCTGTTACTGGTCAGGTGTAAGAGGGGAGGGGGGGTCGTTCTAACAGGAAGATCTTAATTTAACTGTGTTTGCTGTATTTAAATGGTATTTAAAGATTCTCATGCATGCTGTTTCTGTATGTATGTATGTATGCTATTTAACACACCAATACAGTCCAGGATGTTTAACTGAGTTTGAGTCTGTACTTGATGCTCCAGTACTGGGCTGTGGTGGCGGTGGGGGGATGATGGATGGATACATGTGTTTTATGTGTTCATGTTACAGAAGGATGGAGCATGGATAGAATAATACTCCAAAAAGAGTGATAGAAAGATGGAGAGAAGAAAAAAAAGAGACGTTGCTGAATCGGTCTGTCTGCACTAGGGTCATGTTATGTTTCCCTCCCTCCCTCCCTCTGTCTGTCTGTCTGTGTGTCTTTCTGTGTGTTGGAGAAGAGAAACATCTAGAATATACAGGACAGTGGGCCCTGAAGACCAAGGATGAAGATCACTGACTGTAGTCTGTATGTCCATCTGTGTTGGAGAGTCATTCAGATGTTCCATGACCTTAATGTTTCTGTTTAGATGTGGCGGATGATGTGTTAGTATACAAGAGGGGCAACACACTGAGACACAACTCCATCTTATACATGTCCTTCAGAGCACAGAGTGTACACACAAACACACACACACACCAGCACGCACACATACTAACACATCCAGTGTGTGAGAGCAGTTCCACTCAAAAGGACCGCAGCCCTGGCTGAAACAGTCACATGGGTCAAAGGACTGAAACACACTCCGACCCCAGAGCCCAGTCACACACACACAGACACACACACACACACACACACAGCCTCTAACATGCCCCACACACAGCCCCAGACACAGTTACACACATGGCATACTGCTCAACCTGCAAACGCTTGTAACATCTCTCATGCTGAAGGGAAGTGAAATCCCATGTTTGTTCCCATGCCTGGTTTATTACCAGCCGGTCCCTTAGACGGCCTGTTAGCCAGGCTCTGCTCTGCCCAGGGTCAATTAAACCAGCCGTGCATGTAATTGCAGCCTAATTGGCCCGGTAGCATGTGCGTGTGACCACTCTGGAACAATAGAGTGTGTTGTCACTGGACTGAGTAATGTCCTCGTAAACTGTCGTCTCCCGTCTCAATGCCCTCCGACACCCTGAACGCAAGTGCAGCCGCAGAGCTTGCAGACACACACACACTCCTACGCTCACACACCCTCGCACACACACACATACACACACAAACACAGAAATAAACCAAAGCCAACTCTGACATCATCCCATGCTGTGTGAATGCCCCAAGGTGGCACAGCGTCAAAGGGGCTTAGTTTCCTCAGGGCTGAAACCTCTAAAGCAATTACAGCATCCACCGTGGAGGGCCCGGTGAACCGCATCCCCCAGAAGCCCCTGCAGTTAGCCGCACAGCAGGGGCTGATGGCAAGTCCAGCTGCTGCAGCATGTTTCATTGCGTTTCCATGCAGATGTGTGTGTGTGAGTGAGAGAGGGGGTATGTTTTATATGTGTGTGTGGTCGTGTTGGACGTGTGTGTGGGTAATGTGTACTGAATGTGTGTGTGTGTGTTTAAATGTGTGTGTGGTGTCATAGAGGCGCACCAGGCCAGGGAGAACATGCAGCATAACTGAGAGGCTACAGTCACAGCTCATTAGCTCTCACCAGGCCCAGCTTAAACAGGTGTTTCTCTCTCTCTCCTCCACCCACCATAGCTCTCGCTCTCTCGCCCCCCCCTCGCTTCCCTCTTCCTCCTTTCTTCATCCCTAAATCCCCTCAGTCTCCTCTCTCTCTCTCTCTCTCTCTCTCTCTCTCTCTCTCTCAAACGGTCTCCAACAAAGTGTCAGTCTAACAAGTACTGAACGGAGAGACCCCAGCTCAGACCATGGGCTGCCCTCTGTGATTGGTCAGGAGAATGAGCAGTAACCATGGTCCTTGATGTTCCAGGGCTGGTATCCTGGACACCCAGACAGTGCTAATCTGGGGCTCCATGTTTCCTGGTGACAGTGGGATGTAGTCCAGACCCCCCTGTGTGGAACCTGTGTCTGGGACATCAGACTCTGGAGGGACTAAGCTAGTGTGATGTATGAAAGGAACAAGATTGTCTAATTCAATTGAGTTCAGTTCCGTAAAATAAAATGTAGTCTTATCAATTATAGGATATTCAGTTGTGTTCAGTCTGGGCTTTATGTCTTAATAGATGCAGACTATGAAGAGGATATAAAAAGCTAACAACAAGCTCAGAATGTGTCACACACAATGGCAAGTATTAGTATGACCCCATCCAGTCCAGCCTGCTGTTCAGCCAAGAATACCCTTTAAACATCCCCCCCCACCACACAACACTGTATCATTTACAGTAATACACAAGTGCTTGTACACACATATATGTACATTTAGTCATTTGGCAGCATTTAGTCAAGTGCCTTGCCCGAGGACACGATTGAACCGGCAACCTTCTGATTAATAGCCCGATTCCCTAACCCCTCAGCCATTTGACCCCATATATATATACTCTATAAACAAGCAGCACTCAAACCTGTAAAACACTAGATAAACACACAAACCACGCAAGCAAAATCCTATCAAGTAACACCCAAACACATTTAATCCGCTCCTCAACGCAAAATGATAAACACACCCTGCGCTTGTGAACAGTCTGTGACGCGAGTTACATCAGCCAGAATGAAACCCCACAATCCCACAATAAAATATGTTTCTCTCTCAGACGTCAATATGATCTGGAGGCGGTTGTGTGTGAATGTGCGTGTGTGTGTGTGGGGGCAGCTGTGGAAAGTGTCCGAATGTGAATCGGACGCCCCTGCTACCAGATCAGGTTCCAGAGCTGCAACCAGGCTGCTGTCACCCTCACGCTGCAGAGCTGCAGCCAGGCTGCTGTCACCCTCACACTGCAGCGCTGCAGCCAGGCTGCTGTCACCCTCACGCTGCAGCGCCAGGCTGCTGTCACCCTCACGCTGCAGCGCTGCAGCCAGGCTGCTGTCACCCTCACACTGCAGCGCTGCAGCGCCAGGCTGCTGTCACCCTCACACTGCAGCGCTGCAGCCAGGTTGCTGTCACCCTCACACTGCAGAGCAGCTCGCCGGCCCAAAGCTGCTCACCTGGACTGGGCTGGCTAACGAGAGGTTGTGTGAAGACTCCTGCCTGGCTGGCTGGTTGGTGGTCTGGCTGACCGGCTGGTTAGCTGTCTGGGTGGATGTCTGGCTGACCGGCTGGTTAGCTGTCTGGGTGGAAGTCTGGCTGACTGGCTGGTTAGCTGTCTGGGTGTAAGTCTGGCTGACTGGCTGGTTAGCTAGCTGGGTGGAAGTCTGGCTGTCTAGCTAGTTAGCTGGCTGGCTGACTTGTTGGCTGCCTGGCTGGCTAATTGACTGGCTGGTTGGTAGGCTGGCTGGTTGGTGGGCTGGCTGACATAATGATGATAAATCATTTTACTGGGGGACAGATGGATGGATGGAGTAATAGGGACCTTAGAGAGAAAGAGTGAGCAAAGACTGGGAAAACAATAGAAAAAAAGACAGAGAAAGAGAGAGAGAGAGAGGGTGAGTGAGCGGAATAAATAAACATCCGAAACATCCTAAACAGTCTGACCACCTGGACCTGTGTATCAGAGGAAAGCACACACACACACACACAAACAGGATGTCTGGTAAATACCACAGCTTGTTTACTGTCACGCACACTCATGACCTACTTCCTGCTGTCTTTGTGTTTAGGAAACTGGCTCTGGCTCTAGATTGGTGCAGGTGACAGAACACCTTGGTTTTGTCAGAAGTAATGGTCGGACTGGGCAGACTGTGTGTGTGTGTGTGTGTGTGTACCCAAGCGTGTGATAACTGCACCAGCTGTACTCTGTAATAGCAGCAGCACCTCCAGAATGGGCCACCTGAGAACAGGCCATTCATACAATGGCTTCATAATAACCCTCTCTCTCTCTCTCTCTCTCTCTCTCTGTCCCTCTCCCTCCATCATTCTCTTCCACTCACTTTTTCTACCTCCTCCTCGCTCCGTCTCTCCATATATGCCTTCAGTTACTCCTGCTTGCTCAAGATAAGGTCAGTCCACAAAGTAGCTGAAACAGTCACTAGCTGCATCTGACACTGCACCCACACCTCACTGGAGAAAAAAGAGTACGAGATAGAAAGAAAGAAAGGAAGAAGATAGAGATTGAGATAGATATGGAGGGGGGATATTGCCACAGGAAGTGACAACACTCAGCCTCACGTCCCCCCTGCTAGTGACTTCCTATGGTTGTGGGTGTGGGCCAGGTCTTACCATTGTGCTCTACAGGACTCACTTCCTGTTAGCTCCAGCACAGGCAGCCTGACTGCCTGGACAATCTATCATTCCAACCCCAATCTCACTCTCTCTTCCTTTGCCTCTCTTTCTCTCCATCTTTCTCAGTCCTTCGCTTGCCTTCTCTCCCTCTCTCTCTCAATCTACGTCTTCCCATCTCTACCGGGGAGACACCAGACAGCTGAGTGAGGAGTACGTATCTCCAGTAGGTTAGCTCTACCGGGGAGACACCAGACAGCTAAGTGAGGAGCACGTATCTCCAGTAGGTTAGCTCTACCAGGGAGACACCAGACAGCTATGTGAGGAGTACGTATCTCCAGTAGGTTAGCTCTACCGGGGAGACACCAGACAGCTAAGTGAGGAGTACGTATCTCCAGTAGGTTAGCTCTACCGGGGAGACACCAGACAGCTGAGTGAGGAGCACGTATCTCCAGTAGGTTAGCTCTACCAGGGAGACACCAGACAGCTAAGTGAGGAGCACTTATCTCCAGTAGGTTAGCTCTACCAGGGAGACACCAGACAGCTAAGTGAGGAGCACGTATCTCCAGTAGGTTAGCTCTACCAGGGAGACACCAGACAGCTAAGTGAGGAGTACGTATCTCCAGTAGGTTAGCTCTACCAGGGAGACACCAGACAGCTAAGTGAGGAGCACGTATCTCCAGTAGGTTAGTTCTACCGGGGAGACACCAGACAGCTAAGTGAGGAGCACTTATCTCCAGTAGGTTAGCTCTACCAGGGAGACACCAGACAGCTAAGTGAGGAGCACGTATCTCCAGTAGGTTAGTTCTACCGGGGAGACACCAGACAGCTAAGTGAGGAGCACTTATCTCCAGTAGGTTAGCTCTACCGGGGAGACACCAGACAGCTGAGTGAGGAGCACTTATCTCCAGTAGGTTAGCTCTACCGGGTAAAGCCGGATATGTGAGATTTCCAGACGTCAGGAACTCTAAGACCCGGACAGAGAGCCGCGCAGAATAACACACAGGGTAGTAGCAGACAACTGGGAAAAGTTCAAACATTTCCCACGACATTAGCCCACCCCCATCTCCACCTACCCCCCATCCCCCTATCCCTCCATCTCTCTATCTCGCCATCTCTCCGTCGGATCCCTTTTAAGATAATGTTTTCAAAGCAGTAATTAAACAGGCCCGATGAAGGCGGTAATGGAAGGTAGGTTTCTGTGTGTTTAGTGGTGTGTGCTGTACAAGCAGTGGTGTACGCTCTCCTCTCCTCCTTTAATGATGACATGTGAGAAGGAGTGAGAGGAGCCTTACTGTCAGCACTCTCTTCAACACCATACACACACGCGCGCGCACACACACACACACACACACACACAGATGTTAATGACTCCTCAGACAGGCAGGTAATTAGACTTAATTTGAACCATAAATCATTGGACCTGTCATTACAGTGTGCTGGGTGTGTGTGTGTCGTTAGAGACAGGTCCAGGTGTGTGGATGGACATGTTTGTCAGGGTTACAGGCTGGGGTTAGGGTCTGTACCATAGTACCATAGTACCACTGGGTTAGGGTGAAGTTTAGGGCGACTTCTCAATACCAGTGACCTCTGAGGTCAGTACAGGCTAGCCTCTTCCACAGACAGCTGAACAGGACGTCACATCTCCAGATCCTTCATCTTTACCTCCAAACTCCCACAGTGTTCGTCAAACAGTGGGGGAGAAAACAAAGGAAGCACAAGATGGAGATTGGAAGAAGGATATGGCTCTCTTGGACATGATCCAGTATCTTACTGGAGGCCCCACAGGAGCCTGGGGCTAGAGTTTCCACCTGAGCCAGACAGAGGAGCCTCCAGATGGGAGCTGAGAGTGGTCATGTTTCATTCTGATGGACATCTACTGTAATGATAATTCAAGTTTTCTTACTCGGTGATAAACGTGGGGCATGGGAAGAACTCTGGTTCCCTTATACCATGGATAAGACTGAACCTTCACAACAACAGTGTGTGGGTTACCGTATAACTTACACTGTACATGATGGGGCTCTCAAGTTTGTTCAAAAGTGAGATTACACTTGTCAACGGGGGTGGGGGGGTGGGGGGGGGCTGGGTGCTGGTGATGTTTCTTATTGGCTGGTAGGTGTAAAGCCCGAGACAACTATCGACTCGCCAGAAAACTTGCCTCCGAATGCCCCTGCGCCTCATCCACGAACCGTGCACAGCGGGACAAGTTATCCCTTACATACAAGGTGTTGCGTGATGAATGGTTGAAACGCGTGAGACTCGAGAGCCCCGCTCTGTACATGTGAATGTGTTTACGTTCCTTTCACGTTCCATATTGTACATGGTGGAGAGAGTGACTCCATGTGCCCCCGTCTCCAGCCCCCAACACCATCACCCCTCTTCAACCTGGTAAAAACAGCAGACGGAAATGAGTCCTTAAATTGGGACCCCCTGGACCAGACCCTCTCACCCCACACACACACCTCCCCCAAACCAACCCAGAGGGGGTCTAATGGGTTGCCAGTTTGAGTAATATGCCCCCAATTTAATTTCCTATGTGTTTATGACTGGTGACCACATGTGTGTGAGCGCATGTGTGTGTGAGTGTGCATGCTGTTCGACTGTGTGTGTGTTTCTTGCACATGTATGTTCTGGTCTGGGGAAAACCGCTGGGAAAAGCAGAGCAGGGTCACTAGCATTGAAGGGCAGGGTCATTCATGATATTTCTATGATGCATGAGTGGGTCTTGATGTTCACATGAGGTTTACCTCTCTCTCTCTCTCTCCCTCTCTCTCTCTCTCTCTCTCTCTCTCTCTCGCTCTCTCTCGCTCTTTCTCTCTCACACGCACACATACAGAGACGCACAGAAAGACATACACACCTTCTGGAAAGAGTGATGTAGAGAGTTGAGACTGTGGGCCTTGGTGTAAGACAGGGTAGGGAGTGATACAAGTAAAAGACACAGCTGCCCCTCTGAACTACATACTGTACTTCTTCCTCTTGTCTGTATGGCAAACAACATGCAACACTGCCACCCTGTGGCTCGAACAGGAATAGCATCACCATAGGAATAGAGATTGCAGGAACGAAAAGGGTGGGGTTAAGTAAATACAGCACAGGAGAATGAGGATCACGTTGCTGAAGTAACTGGATATTTTAATGTGTTAATCAAAAACAATCTGAAACAACAATTCACAAACAACTCCGGGAGTAGTATAGTATTACAGTATCACAGCAGGACTGCGATAAAGTATTACAGTGCACCAAGTCAACTTTGGCCTCTGAACTTTGAACTTTCACTACAAACCTTCCTACAGACCGCCCCTTGTTAGTTAATATGTACAGAGCTCTCCTTTACCCCAAACACACATTCACACAGACACTACCGCACGCACACACGCACACACTCACACACTCCTTAAGAATTCATGCAGGGGTGCGTCATGGCATAGTATAGACAGGGTTGCTGACTGGAGGGATGTGTGAAGATCAATTATTTTTATTGGGGAAACTGAACGAGGGAATATTCCCCCCAGAGGGCAGAGAAACAGTCTTTAGTGAGATCTGGTACAGCAAGCGGGGTAAGGTACAAATGTACATCTACATGTAAAAGAAAACGACAACAAATAAAATCCATCACAACACGTCAGCTTATCGGCACACATAAATACACAATAGTATAAGAAGCAGGTTTAACATTGTGCTCTTTTGCTCTCTCCAAGTCCATTTAATTTTCTCTCTCCGTCTCTCTCCCTCCTTCTCCCTCTCTCTGCCTCCTTCTCCCTCTTCTGCCTCCTTCTCCCTTCTCTCTCTCTCTCTCTCTCTCTCTCTCTCTCTCTCTCTCTCTCTCTCTCTCTCCCTGCCTTCTCCATTGTCAAAGCATCCCTACGTTGGTCATGCAACCACAGAGTACAAACAAACACGACAGCCCTCCACGGCTTCAGTCAGGTCAACAATTCATTAATTACATCTTCAGGTATAAATAACAAGACAGGATTCCATACATCTAAAGCACTTTTTGATCTACAGTTGAAGGTAGATTAAGATTATTTTTTTACAGAGCTATTGCTCTGTCACGTACTAGTTTACCATACACTCGTACCGTAGGGGTTTGGAGACTGGCATGTACAAATACTGGACACTAGAGGGCGACCTACTCACATATATTGATTAGAGAGCGCTGTACCGGCTGTGCTGCATTAGAGCGACCTGGCAGCAGAACACAGGGAAGCACACAGGCAGAGAACTAACAGCCTGCTGGCTAGGAACCCTTAGTGAAAACACTATTCTTACTTGTTTATGTGAGAGATTTTGTCAATCAAACACTGTGTACCGCAAACCATAAGACACATCTATTCAAAGAAGGAAAAGTACTATTTATAATAAAAAATGGTTTCACACATAAATATCATGCTTTAAGCCCAAAACATTGGGTGGTCAATGTACTCTTCTTTTACTAGTTATTTATCCCCCCCCCCTCCTCCCCTCGCCCTCCCTCCCTCTCCCCTTGTTTGTGTATTGAACACAAGTTGTCACTCGCATAAATGTATAAAACCCACCGTTTATATGACAAGTCAGTTGTTGCAGATCCAATCTCTCCAACAACACAACTACAGAAGAGATTTTCATTCATGAGAGCCAATTTAAATATCTTCCAGTTGACGGTTTAAGATGTTTGTCTGTGTGTGTATGTACGTGTGTGTGTGTGTGTGTGTGCATAGTGATTAGTAGGTAAACAATCATGACTGAACTCAAGTCTTGATAAACAGAACACACCTTTTCTGATACCCATGTCACCCAGTAGTGATCTAGTACTGAACTGATTCACCTCCCCTCTCCTGTGTGTGTCTGTGTGTGAGTGTGTGAGTGTGTGTGTGTGTGTGGGGATGACGGGGGAGGGGGTTCCATCTCCCCTCGTTAGTGGTTCAGACCAAGACAGCAAACACACAGTATACACGCAAGTCTACCGCTACCATGACGACATACATTATTCCAACACTAAACACAAGATGTAAGGACGTCTATCTACAATACGTAATATGAGTTCAGAGGACTGTGATTGTACGTGTGTGTGTGTGTGTGTGTGTGCGTCCGTCCATATCTGTTGTCCAGTCTTTAGCCTTGATCCAGTTGCTTGTCCAGCTTGTCTGGTCGTGGTGTGAGGTCTCTGATGTATCAGGAGGTTGTCTCCTGAGGAGGGGGGCAGGTCTCAGAGAGAGGGGGCAGCAGAACCAGGCAGGGGGGGGGTCTTTAGGGGCTATCCAAGCAAGGGTCAGTCAGGTGAGGGGTGGGGGGGGGCAGACTCGAGCATGGGGGTTGGGTGATGTCAGATAAATATTTACTAAGAAGGAGGTGCCATTGTGTGTTCTTGGATATGAGTGTGTGTTTGAAAGTGTACGTGTGTCTGTGTGTGTGTGTGTCTGTGCGTCGACACCTCCAGGAGTCCTTGGTCTCTTTCAGTCGGTTTTATTTCTCTTCCCTCCCTCCCTTCCTTCCATTCTCTCCTCTCTGAATCAGTCCCTTCTCCCTTCCTCCCTCCCTCCCTCTCTTCCTCCCCCGTTACTCCCCTGCGCTGCGTGGAGCCCGAGGGGAGGGTTTCCCGTCGTGGGTTCGGCGGTTGCGGCCCTTCCTCACCTCCTGCAGATGTTTCCACTTCTTGTGGGGGGGCCGGACTACCGGGCTGAGGGGCGGGGCCTGCTGCAGGGCAGCATCAGCAAAGCTCTTCTCTGTTTTGTCGTTCTTGCGCGCCCACACCTGCTCACAGATCTGGTCGATGTTGCTGAGGTTGGGGTGGTCCACCAGCTGCATGAAGTCGCGGTACCACAGCTTCTGATTGGTGGAGGGCGGGCCGGCCGGAGAGCGGGGGGCGGGGTCGGGGGGCGGCGGGGGGGGCGGTGGAGGAGGAGGGGACAACCTCCAGGGTGATGCCCAGCAGGGTCTGGGTGAAGCCGTGCTCCATGGCGTGGCACTGGTACAGGCCGGCGTCCCTCTTTAGGACACGCCTCACCAGCAGGCCGCGCTCCGTCTGCAGGACACGCTCGTCTAGACGCAACTGGGGGGAGAGGGGGAGAGGGGCGAAGAGGTGTGTGAGTGTTTACGCACCTTAACTTGTCTCACCAAAAGTTCACCAATCCTCTCCTCCCCTGAAGTATCCCTCCCTCCCTCCTCACCTCTTCTCTGGGGTTGTGCGGATGTTTCTGGAAGGTCCAGGTGACGCGGGCCTGCAGGGATTTGGGGATGCACTCCAGGAAGGTGCTGCTGCTCTCCACGCCGTACAGCCTGCGTTCTGCCACGCGCTGCTTGTGGTGGTCTGCAGGGGGCGACAGAGGACAGGACAACACGTTACACCACAACTGAGCAAGGGACTATCCTAACTGCTTTTGGTGAGAGGAGTAGAACTACAGAGTCCACTAGAATATTGAGGAATGGCGTTAGATAGAACAGAATTCATTAGAATGGACCATGTGTATGCTCATTGTCTAGCATGTTTCTGGTTGTCTTGTGGGCCAGAAAACAGACGCCCTGGGGCGTCAGTCTGACCTTTCAGTCGCACCCTGGCCTGTGACCAGGCTGGGGATTGTCGTTTAGGAGGGGAGGGGAGGAGGGGTCAGAAGGGTCAGAGGGTCAGGATGTGCCTTTGGCAGCACCACCGTGAGAGGGGACTGAAGAGGGGTGGGGCCGGTGGGAGAACAGTCTAGAAGAGTCTCTGGTCTAGGAGAAGGGGGGCTGAACCGTGGATGGTTCTTGTCGTGTTTCTGCCAGAGACAGATCTTTCCTTCCTGACGTCAGTGTTAAGATGTGAACCAGCTCAGCCTCACCTCCTGAACACAGGGTGTTGGGGTCTCCGTTCCTCACGTCCTGGCGTCGGAAGCGCCTGGAGAACGACAAAGCATGTTCAGGTTTAACGTCACGCTCGTGATGCAGTGAGAAGGCTCTGTGTGCTGAAGTAATAACAGGTCGATGGAGGTCAACAGATGTCTGCTGTTGCCATGTTTGTAACTGGTTAGCATGTTAGGTTTGTGTGCTGGTCTTGTGCTTTAGGGTTATGGTGGTGTGTGTTTGACCGCGATGGTGACGTATGCTTTGGGTCATTGCTGTATTGTTGCTGTGCTAGCCTGTTGGTAGCACATGTGTGTGTCAACATGTTTAGTGGCATGTGCTGGCTCATTGGTCGAGTGACTTAGTGATGAGTGTCAGGATGCTAGCGGCCTGTGTTAGCGAGTTGGTGTGTTACCGTTTGGTGTTGGGGAGGTAGCGTGTGCAGGACGTCCCGTCCCAGGCGCAGTAGGGGTCCCTGGCCAGGCAGCACTCAGCACACGCCTTCCCGTAGACACTGCAGCGATGCAGGGGCACCTGGGCCAGACCCGTGTCTGAACCCACATACAGCTGTTGCTGTTGAGGGAGAGAGACCGGGGTGACGGTTAGGGTTGGCCAGAGACATAATGCAACTCACTCACTCTATCTGGAGGCTAACGATCTAGTGATGGACGATGGAGGGAGATATCTAGTGATGGACGGATGGAGGGAGAGATAGAGTGATGGACTGATGGAGGGAGAGATAGAGTGATGGACTGATGGAGGGAGAGATAGAGTGATGGACGGATGGAGGGAGAGATCTAGTGATGGATGGATGGAGGGAGAGAACGAGGGAGGAAGAGACGAAGAGACGTACCCGCTTCGATGAGATCTGCATGTTGACGATAGAGGAGGCGTCCTGGGGATAAGGAAGAGAGCGACAGGTTATCCTTCTGGATCCTCCCCAACACACACACATAGTCTCTCTCTCCCTCCTCTCACCTTGAAGACCTCCAGCTCCTCCAGCAGCAGCTCCTCCATGTCGCTCCAGCTCTCCTTGGGGACGGAGATCACCTTCAGCACGGTGCCCTTGTCCGTCCCGATGAACATGACGTCGTACTGGCCGTCGGCGGCGCCCACCCTGTCCACGGCGATCTGGGTGAAGCTGTAGTCCACGTTGGAGCGCAGGAACACGGGCCGGCGGTTCAGGGGGTACACCGGGTTGAACATGAGGGGATGGTGGCGCGCAAACTGGATCACGTCGTCAGGGAAACCCTTGGTGGACTCGAAGCTGCCGAACGTTTTGCTGGGACACTGGAGAGAGAGAGGGTGGTGTTTTATTTAGACACAGGAGATCAGTCAGTTTCTGTGTGTTACAAGAAAGAATGGAGGTTAACAGTAAATGTGAGATCATGTTTATTGTAAGTTCCCATAGTACTATACGGAAAATTAGTGATATCTCCTGTGTACAGTGCAGTACAGTAACAGTACAGTATAATATACTCGAGTCCAGTGGGGTGATTATGGGCTGATCTGGGTTGTGAGTGAGTGAGCGAGGTGGTTGGGTTCAAAGTTTACTTCAGGTCAGGCAGAGCTAACACAATAGAGAGTGTTCTTACAGCTCAACACTCCACAGCTGTGCTTAGCTGCT
The DNA here is from genome assembly GCA_903064625.1 of Mallotus villosus. NCBI lineage: Eukaryota > Metazoa > Chordata > Actinopteri > Osmeriformes > Salangidae > Mallotus > Mallotus villosus. The sequence continues at coordinate 55,031 of CAEFZP010000298.1, forward strand.
GCCAGTCATACACAACCTGCTGACACCACATCACTGTGATTAGACTGGGCCCTCCCTCAACCACAACACTGTGATTAGACTGGTCTTTCCCTCAACCACAACACTGGACTTAGACTGGTCTCTCCCTCAACCACAACACTGGACTTGGCTTTAGAAGCAGCTACTGTACACTACTGACTACCACTACCTCCATCCGCCTCTTCTCTGACAAGAAGTGAAGTTGAAAAGGGGAGGTCTGAGAGAGGGAGGGTGGAGGGGGGGCGGTTGCTACGTACCATGCCAGGGCGAGGGTAGGGCACCTTGCCCTGGAAGGGGACCCACTGGTAGTTGGGTCCCTCCTTGTGGGCGAAGGGCCCCAGGAAGGCCCTGCGGATGTCGTTCATGGTGTAGAGACACACGGCCGAGCCCTTGAACACACTGCTGCTGGGACGACCAGAGGGACAGTGGTCAGGTACTTACTAGACACTAGATGCCAGACAACAGTACAATCACACACACACACAGTGATGAACTCTGACCTGGAAGTGGAGAAGACGGTGTATACCAGAGGGTTCTTCCTGTCTCTGGTCTGCAGCAGGAACACATCCCCTGTGGAGCACAAACACACGCAAGGTGGGGTCAGAGGTCAGGGTTCAGGGGTCAACACGCCCCGTGGCTCTGTTGGTTTAGTCTAACGACTTCTCCAGACACGTGGAGACTCTCCTGGCTGGGTAGGGCCCTCCAGGTCGTCTGGTGAGTGTCAGCGTGTTGGACGGCTGGAGCTAGCTTCACTCTGAGGTTAAGGTCTCCCTGCATGGTGCTACACTGAAACCTGACCCTTTGGACCCGGGTCCCAGAAAATCTACCAAATTCCATCAACATACACAGGATCAAGATCAAGATGGAGATCAAGCCTGGTTTTAAACTAGGCATATGGAGATTTCTCCAGCTCGCACAGAACTCAAAGGACAATTCTCCAAGTTGATCCAAGTTGATCCTCCTTGTGTAAAACCCCTTACATCACATCCATTGTACAGTAGTTCTTCTAGTGTTTCCACACAGCAGAGGCTTCTACTCACGCAGCTCGTCAAAGTAAGTGTCACTGCCATCTGCTCCCGGCACCGAGCAGATGAGACGAGTCTTCAGGAAGGTGGTCCACTTGTTCACCAGGCTCCGCTGGCCCCCCATGTCGTTCTGGACACACACAGGAGTCAGGTTTGCTAGCATGTCATTCTGAAGTTACATTAGCTAGCATTTCATTCTGGAGATAGGTTAGCTAGCATGTTATTCTGAAGTTACATTAGCTAGTATGACATTCTGGAGTTACATTAGCTAGCATGACATTCTGGATGCACAGCACAGCTAGAATAGCTGGCATAACATTACATTATTGGGCCTACATCATATACCCAAACTGCCTGGGGATTGAAAAAGTGTTTTGTTATTTTGTATGTAACAGTATCACAGCTATCATGTTATTCTGGAGCCACTGTGTTCATGCTCTCTTATTTGAGCATGCTGGTTCTCCTCACCCTGCAGAGCTGTCCTATACGAGAGTAGGTGGCCTTGCCCAGACCCTGGGCCTCCACCGCCGTCTCTCTGAAGAAGAAGAACACCTTGTCATCATCTGGGTTCTCGCTCTCAGGAACCCAGAAGGAACCCACGAACTTCGGTTCTGGAGGACAGAGAGAACAGTGCGCGCAAACACGGGTAGAAAAGAGTGGTTTAGTTTCACTAGAGATAGCAACTTGTGTCAAAAACATCCATTGTCATGACATGGCCACACAAACACACTCACCGTTGAGCCAACGAGAGTCATGTTGTTCAGTGCGTATTGAGGGCCGTTTCCCTAGGCTACGGAAGATGGTGTAGTCCCGCCCCATTAAGTCTGTGGCCACGCCCGCATACAGCTCGTCCCCTAGGCGAGGAGAAACAGAGAACAGGTCAGAGATACACCCTTCTGACTGCAGCTCCATAACTGACCACACGTGGGCGCTGCAGACAAAACTAAGACTGCTCAAGAGAAGTATCTTCCAGATGGACCTTAGCTGGGGAAGAAAAAGCATCTTTTGTGTCCTGTGCCTGGAACAAGGTGAGAGGGGAGCCAGGGGGTACACAGTGGGGCAAAACACAACCGACATTTCAGGAAGCCCAAACACAAGTCTGAGCCACGTACAGATGAGGGTATAATGAGCTCAGGCGGTTGGAGGTGGTCGGGGGACAGGAAGGGTCAGTCGGGTGACTCACCGATGAGGACAGAGGCTGCAGGGTGACGAGGGTCGTAGGGGCTTTTCCCCTTCCCATCCTCAACCTTGGAGGGGTCCAGCCTGAACACATGGTCCTGGGGGGGGAGGAGGGGGGAGGTCAGTGTGTGTGTGTGTCGGTGTGTGAGCGTGTGTGTGTGTTTGTGAGCGTGTGTGTGTGTGTGAGAGAGAGTGTGTGGAGGACCTCACCTCTACTTTCTGGCCCACCTCTACGAAGGCGCAGGTGGGATGGAAGGCTCCGGTGCCACAGGCATACAGGTGGGTACGGTTGTAGTGGTGCACCATCTTCACAAAGTTCACACACTCCGTCTGTAACACACACACACACAACAACACAGAGAGGAAGTGATTTTAACAACGTCCGTTTACAGGGTTTTAATAAAGAGCATTCCTCGCATAGCTTCACTCTGTCAGTCTGTTAAACAATAACAATATCCTCCCTCTCTATCTTCTTAAACACACACATGGACACACATGTACACCCATGACGAGACACATACACACACATTTCAGTATATTGTGTGTTACACAGTTAGTTTAGACTGCCAGAACTGCCTCTGTATGTGACGTCTGATTTTCACTAACACCAGCTGTTCTCTCCTCCCACCTCTCCCTAGTTATTATCTCTCTCTCCCTCCCTCTCTCCCTCTCTCTTTCTTTCTCTCTATCTACTTGTAGTCAGGTTGCATCTCTGTGGACCCTCAGGTGAACAGGCTCATAGAGGTACACTCTCTTTCTGTCTCTCTTGTTCGCCCACCTCTGTCTCTCTCCTTTTCTGTCTCTCTCTCTCTCCGTCCTACTTCAGGGTTCTGATCAATATGCACACTGGCTGCGGACATGAGAGGGAGAAAAAGTTTGAGAGAGAGAAGGAGAGAGTGGGGGGGATACAATAGGTCCTTCAGCTAAACAGAGTGTTAACAAGCATTCCTCTCACACGACTCCACACTCTCTCTCTCTATTTCTCTCGTTGAGGAACGACCTTGAATGTCTGTGAGTAAGAAACAACACAGTTCTCAGCTTCATCATTTATTGATTTGTGCTAAGTAGAGAAAGAAAACGTATTTGCGCAAGTGCCTATTCCTGCTTTAAAGCAGTCCATTGTTTGACATTGCATAACAATCAGACCTGTACATTTGTATATCAATCAAAATAACTTGGTGGTGCATGATGAAAGTTTGATGTTTAGCCTGCTCTTTTATACGTTTGATATTCTACTGTTGTTTGAAACCCGTCTCTGTATAACGCTCCATCTCTAGTTTTGAACTTGATGTGACCTTGGCTGTTAGGTAACCTGATGAAATCACCTTGCGAGCTGGAAGAGGTCAAAAAGAGTACCACTTAGCACCTGTCATCTAGTAGTTCTAATTGGCAATTAATTTGTAGGCCGTTGTGAAATGACGTTTTCTGAACGTACACCACATCTATAAAGAGTATTATGTAACCTATGTTAGACTTGAGGCCCTTAGTAGAGACCCTTGATAGAGAATGACACAAGTCAACTAGGGCTTGATTCATGCTCAGTCTGAAACCCTGATCAGACTTCAGATCAGACTGCAACACTTCTGTTCTTCAAGTATTAAACTCTACTGAACCTCAGAACTCTTGGTCACTTGTGGTTCTTGGTAGCATTCGGAAGCGACTCTCCCCTTTTCCTGTGCCACACCCCTAAGGGTGACAGACAGGGTTGTGTACCCAGTGACACTGCCTCTTGTCCCTGCCGGAGATCTGGCTCATTACCCCTCGACACACACACTCACACACACACACACGCACACACTCACACACACAGAGCCCTGCCTTGCCCCGGAACAAAGGCGTGCTTTTTCAGCCCGCTGCTTTCAAAGACCCGTAGGTTTGGGGGTGCAAGGGGGAGTGGGGGGTCAGACCCATCGATGGGCCAATTAAGCAGTTGACAAACAAGGACCGCTGTTCCCTGTTTACCCAGAGAGGAACTATGGAGGAGACCAGGCACACACACACACACACTGCATCGCCCCGCCTCAACTCGACCTTGCCTCTCCACCCTTGCCAACTCTACAACCCCCCAACAGCCAACAGCTTTTTACAGGGCGTTGCTCAGAGCTGCAGCTTTCAATTAAAGGCCTTTTAGTGGGTGTGTGCATGTGTGTGCGTCCTTGTGGGTGTGTGTGTGTCCTTGTGGGTGTGTGGGTGTGTGTGTCCTTGTGGGTGTGTGTGTGTGTGTCGGGGGCAGAGTGAGGTTGGGCCGACATGGGGCAGCAGGCCGGTAGAAGGAAGCTTTGATGTGTGGCTCTGAGACAAAGAGAAGAAAGAAAGAGAGAAAGAGAGAAGAAAGATAGGGCTGCAGAGAAAAGAGGCTTTTAGGAGAGCAATGGAGGGAGAGAGGGAGGGAGGGGGGTGTATGGTGTCAGTGTGATCACAGGGTCACACTCCGAAACCTGCCGTGTCACTAACCCTTCCCAGGGTCCCCCGGTGACCTGTGAACCCCAGCACCTCCTGAACTCTTCGGTCTCTTCCGCTCTCTGTATCTCTTTCCCCCTCTGTCTCTGTCACCCTGTCTTCAGTCCCTCTCTCCACCTCTATCTTCTTTACTCATATCAATCTATCTCTGGCTATCTATCTCTGTCCGTCTGTCTCTCTCTCCCTCTCTCCGCCAGCATGTCTTACAGAGAATTGAATACCAACACACCTTGTACATATGGTCCTGCATAGTGGCAGACGATGATTGGTCTTCTGTTTTGCGATTCCTTCAAAAACACCAGAGAGAGACTGGCTGAACTAAGCCAAGTCTGTCTGGTGTCTACGCAAACAGTTCAATGTCTGTCTCTATTGTGGGGTCTATTGTAAGGGCTTCACTGGCTGTGTGAAGTGGGTTCAGAGATGAGCTTATGAGAGAGAGAGGTAGAGAGAGAGAGAGAGAGAGAGAGAGAGTACTACCCACCCCCCCCCCTCCCCCCTCCAGTTCAGGGTTTGTGTGGGGGTCTCCCCCTGTGGCCGAGGCCCTCCCCTCTGCTGTGCTCCTGAGACAGGCAGGGCTCTGGGAACCAAGGCTTTGTTTGAACTAACAGGAGAGAGTTCACACTAACTATTTTCAGACCACGCAGAGAGACACATTGAACTATAATTAGGGTCAAGAGAGGTCACCGCACTCAGTGTGTGTGTGTGAGTGTGTGTGTAAATCTCCCTCAGGTGACATGGGGACTACACTTTTAGTTGACCATAGATAGCTATTCACGAGCCACATGAGCACCGACACTCACGCAAACGAACACACACATGCAGACACACACTCGCACACATTAACACACACACAGCATGAGGAGCAGAGGTGAGTAAGAAGGAGGTTAAACAATGGAAGCGTTCAAGGCCTGAGCAGAATGTGTTTACACAATTCGACATTGATTGGTCAACTCAATCCGTTGCAATTTCACTGATTCTCGTAATCGTAATCTTCAATCTCTTTTTTTTTGTCACACACACACACACACACACACACACACACCACCACACACGTACAGACGCACTCACTCACTCACGCACACACACACACACACACACACACACACACACACACACACACACACACACACACCACACACACACACACACACACACACACACTCACACACAGTCTCCAGGTGAAACAAGAGCCTGTCCAGCAGTATGAATGGAGCTTGTTGTCTGTCTCCTCCAGCTGTATAATCACACTGATGACAGGGTCCCATTCTAAACACACACACACACACACAGCCCCCTACTGACACACACTCATACATGGGCTCCAGTGTGTGAGCCAGAGGTGTGTGTCGGCCGGGTTGTCTTAGTGTGTGTGGTCTGTCTGGACCAGGGGCCAGTCCAGCCCAGTCCTGTCCAGAGGAGTGGCTGACCAGGACCCCAGGGCACACACACACACACACACACATACACAACACACACACACACACACACACACACACACACACACATACACACACACACACACACACTCACACACACACACACACACACACACACACACCACACACACACTCACACACACACACACACACACACTAAACACACACACACACACACACACACTCACACACACACTCACACACACACTCACACACACACCTACACACTCACACACACACACCACACACACACCACTCTCCACACACACACCTCTCACACCACACCACTCTCACACACCCACCATACACACTCACACACCACCCACCCACACTTACACTCACCCCCACACACCACACCTCACACTCACACACACTCTCTCACACACACAACCCCTGTCAGTCTGATGATGTGTCTATAAGGCATTAGGGCTCTGCTGTAACCTCCAACCTCCCGCTTGGAGGCGAGGCTGAGAAACAGACGTCTCAGACAAATAACAGACAGACTGTTCCAACCGCACATCTGAGCGTCAGGAAACGGAACCCACACACACACACACACACACACACACACACACACACACACACACACACACGTCTGGTGCTGAACTCAGGAGTACTCTGTCTGCATCCCGTCAGACAAATTGTCGTAGCCGGGAGTCCATGAAAACATAATGCGTGCATGTGTGCATGGACAACCCCCACGGCACCTACATTTGATTTATTTACATTTGGGATGACTGAGAATAAGGAATAGAGGCAAACCAATGGATAAGCATCAGATGCGATGGAGTAGAATAAAAGAGAAAAGAATAGAATTGAGTGTAACTCACGTTGATGTCCTTTCCTGCCCAGTTGCACTCCTCCCTCCAGTCGACGGGGGCGGGCCAGTAGATCTGTGGGACAGGAGGGGTGAGAGGTCAGGGGTCAGGGGTCACCAGGGGGGGAGGTATGCCTGAGGTCACCAGCCCCAGACAAGGACAGACCTGTACGTCCCCCTCGGGGACATTTCTGAAGAAACCATCTTCCCTCTTTTTCCTGGCCCTCGTCCCTCTCTTTCTGACTCTCACCTCCCCCCGGTTCTCCTCTGTTATTCGTCCTTTTTCCTCCGCCCCTTTCATCCCCCTTTCCCTCTCCCACCACCCTTCTCCAGTCTGCAGCAGTTTATCCACACGTCTCACCGCAGTTAGGAAACACCACCAGAAGCACAAACAGCTTTAACGACAGGAGGGAAGCCACATGTCCCCGTCTGAACGCCAGACATAAATCCAACTCACCCCAAAACCCCAAACCAAGAGGGGCTCCAGTCAAACTCAACGCTCATATTTCCCCCCCCGTCAGCTGGGAGCTTAACTCTGTACAGGATGAGGGCGAAGGAGGCCTGCTTAGGTCTCTATGATATGCACCATTCTGACAGTGTTGTATTTATGGAGCGTGCGAGTGTGTGTGTGTGTGTGATCCCTGGAGAAGTTTGAGTTAACTCTGTGTTTGATCTAACAGTGTGTGTCAGGTGCACCTGAGTCTGTGGTTGGTTCCAAAGTCTAATCCTATTAAAGAGGACCGCTCTGGAAACTATAGCATCAGTAATGTGTGTGTGTGAGTGTCTGTGTGTGTGTGTGTGCGTCTGAGTGTGTACCGCCGACAGCCCGTCAGTGATTAGGGCGAACCCACATCACGGCGCTCACCCCTGACCCCTGACCTCCGACCCCCTCATCGCCGCCCTGAGCTGGAGGGGAGGTGGGCCTGTCAGAACCTCAGCAGGTCTCCTCCACATCTCCCCTCCACCCAGCACCCCCTCGGACCCCCTCGGACCCCCCTCAGCATCTTATCTCCAGGCTGCAGGCCAAACCCAGGCCTGCTCCCGTCCACTTATCTCCCTCTGCACGTCACACTGCTTCCCCCAGCAGGTTTGTGTTGAATCCTTTAGGATATTGAATCATTTTTTCGGTGTTTTATCCAGCAGAAAAGGTCATCGTTTTGTATAGGATTCCCGAGATGACTTGTCAAAAGTATAGATAAAGGTTGAAGGAAATGGCAAATTGCAAATTGATGTCTGGGTTTCTCAACAGACGGATTCGGCCGTGCGTTGATCGACGCGTGCGGTTGATTGGCTGACCTTATGCTCCTGCTTGGCGATGTTGTCCAGGCTGAGAGACAACAGGAAGTTGCGTGCGCCCACGAAGAGCCGCCCCCTCTCCTCGTCCAATAGGAGAGAGCTGAAACAGCAGGAGCGGTCCAGCTCAAACCTCCGCACGCCGTGGAACTGCTGCAGCTCTGTGAACACACACACACACACACATGCTTCATACAGTGTAGCACCATCTGCACACACCCTGGCCTTGCAGCAGAGCTCGTTTCCTGGGATTGGGTCTGTGGGAAGAACACCTGTATGCCAGTCAGACCCAACATGCTCTAACAGGGAGGGAAGGGGGGGGACCATGACCCTTAACTGAAGCCCAACAGGGGGACAGTGTTTGGGGGAAAGACGCCATCCGCACGATACATTACATGTCAAGAAAATGTACAGACTTACTCACGAACACACACACACACACGTATGCACACAAATAAATACCGAACAATGTGCCAGCTTTAGTAGAGAACTGGTGGGACCTCACCTTTGTAGGAGAGCTTCATGCGTGGCGAGGAAGACGAAGAGGAGGATGAGGAGGAGGAGGAAGAGGAGGGTGAGGCTGCCGAGGAGACCTGTGCAGCCATCAGGCCCAGCAGCAGCAGAGAGCTGCAGGTAACCATCATGGCCATCATCATCACCATGGTCATCATCTTCACTGGCGAGCTCTCAAACAGGCCTCAGGATATGGAGCCCGTCCCTGGCCTGGTGTTGGCCCTGGTTTTGGCCCAGCTCGGTATGGTTTGGCTCAGTTCTGGGGGTACAGTGGTTATTCCCCTTGTGTATTCTCTCACTGGGTGTTCCTTTATGTTCTGTGAAGTTGTTCTGTTCTCTGGATGTTCTGTCCAGTTCTCTGGTTCCCCGGTTCTGTCGTCTCAGCGTTCTAGAAGCTTCCACAGCAGGATAGGAACCTATAAATAACACAAACACACACGCTTTAACAAGCTGGAAGCTTCTGGGACCAAACAACACCATCGTTCACCTCAAACCCCCCCTGCACACAGACACACACCCTGTCCGCATGAACACACACGCACACACTCCAACCCTGCACACAAACACCCCTCTCCCAGCGCACACACACATACAAACACACACACATTCACACAGTCATCCAGCAGGTGTATATTTAGCCCCAGACTGCCTCTCCGATGCCCAGGCCAGTCACTGATAACAGCAGTGTTGGATCACAGCTGAAACCATGGTGGCAAGGCTGCCATCACCTCTCATTACAGCAGGACCGCTTCCAACAGTCAGGCTTGGGACAGGCGTCAGGGGTGTGTGTGTGGGAGAGAGAGAGAGAAGGGTTGGGTTTGGGAGTGTGTGTCTGTGAATGTGAGTGTGTGTGAGAGAGATCCTGAGATTGGGGAGTGGGTGTCTGGGCTGGGTGTGTGTGAGACAGAGAGAGAGAGAGATAGAGAGCTTGTGGCCAGGCTGGTGGTGGGCCAAGGGTGGGGGGTGTGGTATGTGTGGCCCAGAGCCATGCCCTAAGCTCCAGTACAGGACCCCCCCCCCTCTCAGTGGCGGTGCCAACCCTGCCAGGCTGTCTCTCTGTGCCAGGCAGACTGGCATCTTCACCCCCCCCCCAACAGCTGAGACCTCCGTCACCCACTCTGCCCTGTGGAGCGCCGGCTCAACCACAGACTTCAGAGGATCACAGCACATATCCACCTATCAGCAGCCACGATCCTTCATGTCTCCAGACGAGAAGGTAGTCTGAAGCACGGCGACCAGACTCACTCACACACACACACAAACACATGTGCACACACATACACACGCACACGAACAATCCTTTCACCGTTTGGACTCTGTGTCCCGTCGGCCACAACAATACAGCCTTTCATTAAGAATAGCCTGCTTTAATATCGTACCTCACTGCTGTTGGCACAACTTCAGGAACGCACCCGACCTTTCCCTCCCCCCCCCCTGCCTATGGGGTGGAGGTGGGGAGGGGGAGGGGGTGGGGAAGATGTTTGAACAGCAGCTTTGCAGCCGTGAATCTCCCTCCGGAGCTGCTGTACCCGTATCATCATAATCACAGTCCCTGCGGACACTGCTCCGGTGACCATTGCTTCTTTTTCTACCTGCTACTTGGTGTGTGTGTGTGTGTGTGTGTGTGTGTGTGTATGTGTGTGTGTGTGTGTGTGTGCGTGTGTATTAGTGTGTGTGTAGGAGGGTGAGTGTGTGAGGGAGTGGTTATGTGTCAGCTGCGGATGGAGTTGGGGTTAAGAGCTGAATATTGTTCTGAATTCCCATTATCCATTCAGCAGTGCTTCAAGGCCACCACTTTCCCCCTTACTCAAACACACACACACACATGCGCACACAAATAAACACACACACACACACGGACACACAAGGGTCCTTGCTGCAGTCATGAATTTTACAGGCATATTCTAGCAGGACAAAGTGTCACTTTCTCTGAGCTCACTGCTATAAAGGAGGAGCTAAGACGACACACACACACACACACACTTGTCCCACTCTCCCAGCTGTGAAGAGCTCACGGCCTCGCAGCAGGAACACTGAGCTGTTGGGAACAACAAGGTTCTCATAAACTCACCAGAGTTACAACACACACACCACACACACGCTACACACCACACACTATACACTCGCTACACAGCCCACACACACACACAACACACTGAACACTCACCAAACTGAAGCTACGATGAACAGAACTGCCTGTCTGAGTCCTGTACAGGGCTCACCACATAAACTCAATCTGAGAGAAAACTCAGAGGATTTTAGGAACTTCAGACACACGCATACACACACATACACACACACATACACACACACGGCACAAGTGGAGAGTTTTAACTCCTGTCGGTGTAAACAGAGAGATTGTCATTGTGGACCCTATCCCTCTCGCTCCCTCAGCAACCAATTTCAACGCCTCCCTCCTCCCATCGTCCCCTCAATCCTTCTCCCCTCCTCTCTTCCCCTCTCTCTCTCCGCCTCCATACCTCCTCCTCTCCACACCTCCTCCTGCCCACCTCCCTACTCCTTCTCTGCCCTCCTCCCCTCCCCTCTTCACCTCCTGACCTCCCCCCCCTCCCCTCTTCACCTACTTCTTGCCTCCCCTCCCCTCCCCTCCCCTCCCCTCCCCTCCCCTCCCCTCCCCTCCCCTCCCCTCCCCTCCCCTCCCCTCCCCTCCCCTCCCCTCCCCTCCCCTCCCCTCCCCTCCCCTCCCCTCCCCTCCCCTGATAATGCATCTCAATAAAAGCCACAGGGCTGTCAGACACTCACATTCAGTTCAGCCTCAATAGACACGAAGCTGCCCTGCCAAGAGGGAGTGGATTAAAAATGAAAAAAAGAAAGGATGAATGGATGAATGGAGAGCTAAAAGGGAGAGAGAGAGAGAAAGAGAGAGAGAGGGGGGGGGCATGGTGTTCAGTCAAGAAAACTAAAATCACCTCCCAAAATAGCCAGATGAAGAAAGAGAGACGAGGCCCGGGCCAGACTTCCTCCATACAGACTAAAGGGAGGTGAGAGTGCAGTAACACACACACACACACACACACACACACACACACACACGCTCCTTAACCTGTGGCCCTCGACAAGCTGAGGGTCAGGTGAGCGTAAACACAACGGGAGGATGGAGCGGATCACAGAGAGGAGCACAGAGAGGAGAGGACAGGAGTGCCTAAGCCTTTTAGCTCCGCTCCGCGTCTGCGTCTATCTGCCTGCGTGGTGTCAAGGAAGGGGGGAGGAGAGGAGGGAGGAGAAAAGGAGAAAAGGAAAGAGAGGGAGAGAGAGAGAGAGTCGGAGAAAGGGCTCGATTGTTCCGGCGGGGAGAGAGTTTGTCTGGCGTCGGACCAGCCTGTCTGGGCCTCCCCGCGAAGGGGGACGAGAAGAGGAGAGCGAGAGAAAGAGGGAAAGTGAGAGAGCGGAGGAGAGGGGACAAAGGCCCGGCACTCACACACGAGGGGGGATCAGGGTCCCCCCCCCCATCCCCCCTCACAGAGAGACGGATGGAAGGTAATTGGTGGCTTTTGCCCCTGTGTGGGAGAGAGGAAAGAGAAGAGGGAGAAGGGGGGGGGAGATGGAGGGAAATAGGAGGGAGAGGGAGGGAGGGTAGGGATTGAGGAGAGAGAGATAGAGATAGAGCGAGATCTATAGCGAGAGAGAGATAGATCTACGATATAGAGCTCTAGAGCGAGATCAATAGAGAGCAGCTCTAATACGATCGAGTAGCGATATCTCGCTCAAGATAGAACAGATACGCTAAGAGAGGAAGGGTGGCTAGGACTTCAGAGAATGGAGAGAAAGACGGCCGTATAAAAATGTTGAGAGAAGATACAGCGAGAGAGGATAGAGAATGAAGAGCACAGAGAGATAATATAGAGAGAGGAAAGAGGATGATGAGGCGAGAGTAGAGCTAGCGATCGAGAGCGAGAGAGAGCGATATCGATAGACATCAGAGAGCAGAGATCATCAGCGAGAGAGAGCAGATATCTACAGAGCTCAGTAAGAGAGATCAATGAGACGAAAGAGAGATGAGAGAGGGCTTGGTGCTCCTGCTGTTTCCACAATCTTGCTAAAGCTCTAAAGTCTCGCTTCCTGACAGACGACTCTCCAAACTCACCTCTCCGACCGTCTCTCCCGGGCAACCGCGTTCAGATGGGCCGCGGTCCGCTCAGCGCCCACCTGAGCCTGTCATGACCCATAGAACTGAAACTCCAGGGAAAACTTCACGCTTGTCCAACACTTTCTCCATGGCTTCAGACAGGGCTGGCCTGTGTGTCCTACGCACGGACAGTCACACACTTACTCATCCACAATACGGCCAGCTTCACACACACCCACACACTCTCTGTACGGTGTGGTAGCGTGTCCATGTGGAAGCCATGACCAGGATAAAACACCCCAGCTGTCTCCACACTGATAGAGAGAGATAGAGAGAGAGAGATGAGAGAGAGAGAGAGAGAGAGAGAGAGAGAGAGAGAGAGAGAGAGACAGAGACAGAGACGAGAGACAGAGAGAGAGAGAGAGAGTAGAGAGAGAGAGAGAGAGAGAGAGGAGAGGAGAGAGAGGTAGTTCCAGTGAGTCGGCGGTGAGCCTCAGTTGTAAAGGTGAAACCGAGCCAAAACCAGACGAGAGTTGAGAATTCTCCGGTCAGCGGCTGGCACTCGAGTCCAAATAAAACACACAGCTCCACACGCAGTCACACACTTTCTTTAGAGACACGCACACTCCTTAAACACACAGACTGTTTTTCTCAAACTCGCACACTGGAGCAGAGTAGTGTGCTCTGAGGGAGAGCAGGCAAGAATAATGGGCTTAATACTGGAGAGAGAGAGACATAGAGAGAGAGAGAGAGAGAGAGAGAGACATAGAGAGAGAGAGAGAGAGACATAGAGAGAGAGAGAGAGAGAGAGAGAGAGAGAGATAGAGAGAGAGAGAGAGAGAGAGTAGAGAGAGAGAGAGAGAGAGAGAGAGAGATAGAGAAAGGGGGAGAGGGTAGGGGTGAGAGGAATGGGAGGGGAAGAGGGAGGGTGTGTGAGTGGTTATTTGAGGAAAAGAAGGTGGGAGGTAAAAAGAGGGAGGAGAAAGAGGCATGTAAATGTGCGTGTGTGTGTGCGGGTGTGTGCGTGTTTGTGTGTGTGTGCGGGTGTATGTGTGTGTGTGTGGTTGGCCGATGTGTTCTCTCCTAGATATCTCAGCAATGCGGGACCCAATTTGGCACTATTCAAAATGCACACACACGTAGACAACCCTGCCCACATACACACACACCAACACACACACACACACACACACACACACACACACACACACCCACACACACACACACACACTAGACCACAGAGGCACACACACAGATCCAGTCCCGCATCCAGAACGCACACCTCAGAGCACAGGCACAGCTACAAACCCTCAATGTCTTCCAGATAGCATCTCTCTTTAGATACATATCACTGCAGACATAAAAAGTAGATCACAGATGACATGCAGCCTCAGTCAGACAAGGAAGATGTGTAGATAACCTACGGGGCACAGCTGTGATGAGTGGTGTTCAGTGGTTACAACAGACACATAGGAGACCCAGGCTGGGTGCATGGTACGGGTGTATGCTATCTACGCTGTGGGATTCCTGTGCTGTGTGAGTTGAATTGGTCCCCCGCTGCATTCAAAGACGCAAATATGGTGAGCTCATCCTCCACTCATACAGGTTGATTGTATATACAGCATGTGTACACGGAAGGTTTCTGTTCCGCCTGGGCTGTGCGTGTCTGTGTAAGCATGTACAGTCGTGTGTGCGTGTGTGTGTGTGTTTTCTGTGTGTGTGTGTGTTTTCTGTGTGTGTGTGTGTGTGTCAGCGTTACCCCGGGCACCACTCACCCCGCTGATGGAATGAGGTTTAGGAGACAAAGATGCTGCCCCGCCCCCTTCGCCAGACCACCATCAACCCCCTGATGAGGGATCTTCTGACCCCGGTGCGTCTCCATGGAAACGCCAACCTGGGGGTTCCCTCCTGTCCCCCCTTCCCCCTTCCTGCCTTATCCGCCCCTATGCTACTTCTAGCTGCTATTGCCCCCCCCGCCCCACTCTGCTAGGGGTGCGTGGCTCTGGAATGTCCTACTATCCTGTGACTGGACATACTACATACATGTCAGATTATCGTGTGACATGTGTATCATGGCAGGACTTAGACACACACACATGCACATGAGCAGGCTTTAGCAAATCCTGCATCAACACACTGCAGGTCAGATCGGGGTGCCAAGGTGCTTAGAGACCCATTCTGAGGTCTCTATACCTCGGTGTCTGCGGTGCCAGCTCTGGATCCGTCTGGGAGGACGACTGAACTTTTGCCCGGACCGAGAGACGTGTGTGTCTGTGTGTGTCTGTGTGTGTCTGTGTGTGTCTGTGTGTGGTCTGTGTGTGTCTGTGTGTGTCTGTGTGTGTCTGTGTGTGTCTGTGAGTGATAATGACGTGACAGCAAAACGTTTGATTGATTCATATCAGGGTCATTGGGGGAGGATGGGAAAGCAGTTGCTCTGGCAAGGGGCAGCCTCGGGGGGAAGGGGAGGGGGGGGTTGGAGGAGGGGGGAGGAGGAGGACCAAAGCTAACGCCTGTGACCGTGGGCAACACGGCGACAAGACATAAAACAAATTCCGGAACTAAGTGGATCATAATCGCCACAACTACCACTGCGGCCGCTCCAACAGCTGCGTAACCCCGCCCCTAATCTCTCCACCGCGATGCCCTATTGGCCCAGACCACAGAGCGGGGGATGTCCGATTGGATAGCGCCATGTGTTTCCGGCGTGGGCCAAAGGCCTAGTCACAAATCACACCTGGCATGTATATATATAAATGTGTGTGTGTGTGTGTGGGTGTGAGGGTGTGTGTCAGACGGTTTTACGATTGTTGCACCAAAGAACAGAAAAAGTATTTTAAAAGAATGAGATCAGAAGAAGAGGGGGTGAAGATGAAAGCTGGAACCAGTCCCGATAATTCCATGTGTGTATGTGTGTGTGTGTCTGTGTGTGTAAGCCTGTGTGTGTGTATTTGTGCGTGAGAAAGAGAGAGAGAGAGCGCCAAGCCTAATATGGACCAGGAGTGATTTTTCCCACGAGTCCACCATGTAGCGATTCCCTAGAACAAGTCACCACAAGAACTCCCTAGAAGCAGGTTTGTGATGGGGCTGAGGGGGAGTCTAGAGACCCAGAGAGGGGCTGAGGGGGAGGTTAGAGACCCAGAGAGGGGCTGAGGGGGAGGTTAGAGACCCAGAGAGGGGCTGAGAGGGAGTCTAGAGACCCAGAGAGGGGCTGAGGGGGAGTCTAGAGACCCAGAGAGGGGCTGAGGGGGAGGTTAGAGACCCAGAGAGGGGCTGAGGGGGAGGTTGGAGACCCAGAGAGGGGCTGAGGGGGAGTCTAGAGACCCAGGGGGGGGCTAAGGGAGAGTCTAGAGACCCAGGGGGGGGCTGAGGGGGAGGTAGAGACCCAGAGAGGGGCTGAGGGGGAGGTTGGAGACCCAGAGAGGGGCTGAGGGGGAGTCTAGAGACCCAGGGGGGGGCTAGGGAGACCTAGAGACCCAGGGGGGGGCTGAGGGGGAGGTTAGAGACCCAGAGAGGGGCTAAGGGAGAGGTTAGAGACCCAGAGAGGGGCTGTGTGTGTGTGTGTGTAGACCTAGGGCTGTTGTTGGGTCTGGGGAATGAGAGACAGGGCCCACTTCAGGGCTGGGCCCCAGGGCCAGGGAGCTTGACTGGGGCTTCTCACTGCTAATCCCCCCCTGCCTTTGATGTGGTCAGGCACTGGAGAGGAGGGTGTGTGTGACCAGGTACCGAGGTCAGTGGGGGGATTTGAGCACCTTGGGGACATGGCGGGAGATTAGTGACAGACCCTCCGCCACCCACGCACACACACACACATACACACACACTACTTACACCTGTCACACTCCACGTCCTCAGTCTTTGTTCAGTCCAGCACACACATCCTTCCCCTCTGTGACTTCACACTCCCTCACCCCTGAACAGAGGGGTGGAGCCCAGACGGGTTCAAAACAAACCCTCTGGTCATTTCTCTCTCTGTCCCTCTCTCTGGTCTCTCTCTGGTCTCTCTCTGGTCTCTCTCTGTCCCTCTCTCTGTCCCTCTCTCTGGTCTCTGATGTGTACTGATTGTCAGGCTAAGACAAAATAGAAACAACATAGAAATTGTATTGTTCAATCTTAAGGTCAATCTGTGGTTGCTTAAGTATCTGAAGTACGTTTGAGTGAGATTTGAATATTATGGAGCAGGATATCGGAGACAACATGTCTTAGGGCCAATCCCAATACATCCCCTTACCCCTTGGGATTGGCCCTTAAAGGTATGTTATATTCCAGAACCAGTCTCATTTTGTGGATGTTTATTATACAGCAATATAGTTTGTGAGTGAATAAAACTCACTCACAATTTAAGTTATTTTCCATCTGAACTTGTTATATGGACATTATCATCCAGTTAGGCCTATTAGAAGTTTTGAAGTACACCCTTTTAACATTATAAAAAAACAAAAAATGTATTGGGTTAATATTTAAACAGATTAAATTGATTTAATACATTTGCGATTAAATGCGATTAATCGCGATTAATCATATGAAATCATGCGATTAATCGTGATTAAATATTGTAATCACTTGACAGCCCTTGTGTTTTCACATTTTTTTTGTTTTTTATCAAACTCGGTCCTCATAAAGTGGACCAAAAGGTTGACCAACA
>CAEFZP010000298.1:75000-78507 GCA_903064625.1 Mallotus villosus
CTCAGGTGCACTGGGTCTGGAGTGCTGTCTGGCTGGGTAGAAATCCCCTCCATTAAAGAGTAATTGAAGAGAACTAGAGAGCGGAGCAAGGATAACATGATGGGGGGTCTGGGGAGAGGGCAGGACAGGAGAGAAAGGGGAGAGGAGAAGGGAGGAGAGGAGTGGAGAGGGAAGACGGGGGAGGGGAGAGGGTCGGAGGAGAGGACAGGGGGGAGAGGAGGGAGAGGAGAGAGTGGGAGAGGAAAGGAGAGGGGGGAGATGAAAGGGGGAGAAATGATGGGGGAGAGGGGGGGATAGAAGAGTTGGGGAAGACAAAGGCTCCCACTTGTCCATACCTCTAGCTACAACACAGTGCTACACACACCACACACACACACACAGTGTGCCACTCACTGACAGTAAAGACTGGCAGAAGGTGTGTGATTTATGGTCGCCAGGGAAACGCCCCATGGGAAATCACCTTCGATCAGAGGAGAAACAGCTGTCATTATCATACTCCCCAAATCAAAGAGAACACACACACAAATAAAACCTGAAATGATGTCTGGAATTCATATAGACACAGAAGACGTCCATTTGATCCCGTGCCAACGTGAACTACAGTATCAACGTAAAATATAGATTAGGAAAACATATGCAGGTCCACACACACACACACACACACACACACACACACACACACACAGAGACCACATAGAGAGGTGTGTATGTAGAGGCAGCTGGTTGGTACAGAGCATGTTAAAGTCATAACTGGCTCTGTGACTCCAGCCTCCAGTCAGACCTTCCTACCACCACTCTCTCTGCCTCTTTCTGCCTCCCCTCTAAGGCCACAGATAGAGAGGCTACCCAAGAGGAGGAGGATGGGGGGTTTGCAGTGAGAAGCCGAAGCTGAGGTTCAAGCTGTCACCCCACCCCAACCGCCCAACTTGCCGTTGCTGGAACTATGGACGAATAGGAAAGAAGAGAGAGAAGAGAGAGAGAGAGAGGAGGAGAGAGAGCAGAGAGAGGGAGGAGAGAGATGAGAGGAGAGAGCAGAGGAGAGAGGAGAGAGAGAGAGAGACGAGAGAGAGAGAGAGAGAGGAGAGAGGAGGAGGAGAGTGAGAGAGGAGAGGAGAGAGAGAGAGGCGAGAGATGCGCGAGAGGAGAGAGAGAGAGAGAGAGAGAGAGAGAGAGAGAGAGAGGGAGAGAAGGCCCGAGAGCAGACACATGCAGGCAGTCATTACTCAGTGTGAGGTCCCTCCACATTGGAGATGCGTAGATCAGATCTGCCACTGGGAGATGTAGTTAGAAAGGGCCTCTGAAAACATGAAGCAAACGGCCAGGACACACAGGATTCACACACATACACACACACACACACACACACACACACACACACATGCAAATACACACACTTGCACACATACTCACACACTGTGTGTGTGTCTGTCACTCACACATCTGCTGTCCATTAGTGGGATTCTCTTCCTCTAACTCTATCTCCCAACTTCTCTCTCTCTCTCTCACTCTCTCTCTCTCTCTCTCTGGTCTATTTTACCTCTCCTTCTCTCCAACTCCTGCACCACTTTTCCCCTTCAGTCTTCCTCCTCCTCTGTCATACATTCTACCTCTGTTTCTCGGTTTGCTTTCTTTTCTCTCTGAATGGACAGACCTTCTACAGGAGTGGAAAACACACGTTCACACGTAAGCACACCACCTCACTTTCCATCCACGCTGCTCTGCAGGACTCAACATAATCAAATCAAGCCCTTTTACAAGCAATGTCACAGAGGGCTTCACATACGCCCATAGAACTGCCCCTCAGCCAACCGAGACCCTCAAGGACTCAACATAAACGCATCAGCAGGTCACTGATCCTGCCCTGATACTGACCAACGCCACACACCACCACACCACCACACCACACACAAGCAAACATGAACCCAGGCTGAATGACCATAGATGGACCCCCAGGCAGCCTGGCCAGGGGTAACGATGAGGGAAGGTTGTAAAAGTTGTGATAAAAGTCAGCAAAGTGTTATACAGCCGCTGAAGAGGAGGAGGTGATGAAGAGATGAGTTGATTAAGAATAGGGAGAGGAGGCAGAGAAAAGTGTGGGTCATACAGAGAGGAGGGGATGTAGAGGAGGGGGATAAGGTGTGTGGAGAGGAGGGGATGTAGAGGAGGGGGGGATAATGTGGTGTGGAGAGGAGGGGGATGTAGAGGAGGGGGATAGTGGTGGTGGGAGAGGAGGGGATTGTAGAGGAGGGGATAGGTGGTGTGGAGAGGACGGGGATGTAGAGGAGGGGGATAAGGTGGTGGGAGAGGAGGGATGTAGAGGAGGGGGAATAAGGTGGTGTGGAGAGGAGGGTGTAGAGGAGGGGGATAACGGTGGTGTGGAGAGGAGGGGATGTAGAGGAGGGGGGATAATGTGGTGTGGAGAGGAGGGGATGTAGAGGAGGGGGATAAGGTGGTGGGGAGAGGAGGCGGGATGTAGAGGGAGGGGGGATAAGGTGGTGTGGAGAGGAGGGGGATGTAGAGGAGGGGGATAAGGTGGTGTGGAGAGGAGGGGATGTAGAGGAGGGGGATAAGGTGGTGTAGAGAGGAGGTGATGTAAAGAGGGAGTGGAGTGGTTCCAGGAAGAGGCGGTGTGGTGTGGAGGAGGTTGATAAGGTGGTGTGGTGAGGACGTGAAGTAGAGGAAAGTGGAGGAGTCGGTTTAAGCTACTCTCTAAGTTGTTACATCACCAGTAGATCAAATGTGATGGGAAGAGCTTCAGGCCTGACAGACTGAAGAGGAGAAGCTCTGATTCCAGATGGGGACCAGGGGGAGCACACGGTCTCCAGCTGCATATAAACACATGAGGCAGGCAACACACACACACCTGTACTACAGACCCAGTGGAGACAAGGAGAGAGGCAGGAGAAGGAGAGGCAGGAGAGGGAGGAGGGAGGGGGAGGGAGGGAGGGAGGGAGGGAGGGAGGGAGGGAGGGAGGGAGGGAGGGAGGGAGGGAGGGATGGGGAGGGAGGGAGGGAGGGAGGGAGGGAGGGAGGGAGGGAGGGAGGGAGGGAGGGAGGGAGGGAGGGAGGGAGGGAGGGAGGGAGGGAGGGAGGGAGGGAGGGAGGGAGGGAGGGAGGGAGGGAGGGGAGGGAGGGAGAGAGAGAGAGAGAGAGAGAGGAGAGAGAGAGAGAATCTCCGGGCTCCTCAACAGACAACATCAGATGGAATATCCATACCCAGTGAGGGATAAAAAGGAAAGAGGCGTGGGGGAAGAAAGAAGAAAGAAAGGTAACCCAAAGGAATTAGCACAGGAAAAGAGAAAGTCAGCTCGCAAATCACCCTCTCTCTCTTCACGTTTGCTCCTATCTTAGCATTCCTCTGCTTCATCCTCTCTCTCCCTTCTCTCTCCCATTTTCAGAAGCACACTGTCACCTGTGCAATCCATTGCACATGGAAAAAAGACACACCTGACCAGTGGCCAATCACATTCCAAGAGGCCCCCAGAAATGGCCAATGGCAAGTAAATG
>CAEFZP010000300.1:0-22500 GCA_903064625.1 Mallotus villosus
TTCTCTATCCTCTCTCTTTTTTGGGTGTGGCTCTCATTCTCCCGCCTCGCTCTCTTTTGCTTTCTCTTCTCTCTCCTCTCGTCTTACAGCTTTCTTTCCTCTCTCGCTCTCTCTTTCTCTCTCTCTCTCATCTTTGCTCTCCTCTCCTCTTCTCTCTCTTGCTTTCTCTTCCTCTCTTCTCTCTCTCTGCTCTCTCTCTCGCTCTTCTGTTTTTCTCTCTCTTTCTCTCTCTCTAACTCTACTTTTGTTTCGCTTCTCTCCCTCTCTCTCATTCTTTCTTTATCCGTCTCTCTCTGCTCCCTCTCTGCTCATCTCTCTCTCTCTCTCTATACTTTCTCCCTCTCTTTCTCTCTCCTCTCCTCTCTCTCTCTTCTCCTCTCTCCTTTCTTTCTTCTCTCCTCTCTCTCTCTCTCTCTCTTTCTCCTCTCTCTCTCTCTCTCCTCTTCTCTCTCTTCTCCCCGCTTTCTCTCCCCCCACTCTCTCCCGCGCTGCTCATCGAGGGTTTCGCCCGAGGAGCATCTGTCGACCCGCGGATCCAACTGCGAGCGAGAGAGAGAATAAAGAGATAAGAGAGAGAGAGCAGCAGTGGGCCTCCACCAGACTAACACACTTCTTAATTAGCACATACACACTTTAACCTCCGTCAATTCCCAACAACACTCCTTTTACTATTACTAACGTTATTCATCCAGATTTGGTTTCCTCTGTTGAGATCGAATCTCTGGAGCTGGGCCATGGAACCGGGGGACGTTGTTACAGACCCCCTCCCAATAGAAGAACAGGCCACAGCGGGCAGTACCCGCACCCAATGGGCATGGCCTCAAGTTTGTTTAATGTGCTTGCTAGAACGTTGAAATTCCATCTACGAAAGCCTGCCAGATGCAATGCAGTATCACTCCAGTAAGGTCATCTCATCCTTACTAAACTGATTTTTTCCAGAACATTTGGGGGAATTTGAGCTTGCGTGAGAAGACCTGAGGAGGACTAAAGCAGGATCCGAAAACCTGCAGCTGCAGTTGTCCAAGACGTTCGAGGACATGAGCCCATACTAACTGGATGTTGCTGGCTTTAGCAGAAAGGCCTCGCTCTTAATTGGCCCGTGAGGCGGAAACATAACCTACACCCAGAACGACAGCAGTTCAGGCTGGGTCAAGCACAGATATCCCCACGGTTTACAATGCACTCTGACAAGCTTCCCCTCCTCATTAATACACACATGCCATTCAAACACATGTTCCCGGATCAGGCACCACCTCGTCTTTGGTCTGGGGAAGGAAGAGGGTCTGTCACCCAGAGTCATGCTTTCCCATCTTTTGACATTGTGACCTGTGTAGAAACGCCGGACAGACCTTGGCATTCTTCCCGTCGGTGGAATCTCAAAGCCGGCGTTCAGACGCATGGAAGCTGCCGTCATGTTCACTGCAAGCGCCCGTTGTTACATATACGACCGTTATTCGACCTTCAATATCGTCCATATCTCTGAACACGCTGCAGGATTGCTTTGTCTTAGGAGGCCTGGATAGTGTTTTGATACAGAGATTGTTTTGTCGGTTGTGGCTTGCTGAGCAGGTAGATTTTTGGGTTGCTTGGCGTGTTGTGTGTGCTGCGTCGACGACAGGTGGGGGTACCTAGTCTGCATCGGCCGTTCTGGTGGCGGTGGGACTGGACCAGCGGGCCCTGTTCCTCCTCACCGAGCATCTACGCCAACCCCACCTTTCTGAGCCTTCCTCTACTCCATCTATCCTGAGGTCCGCCCTTACCCTCTCTAGCCCTTATCGGCGAACTGGGCCACCCCGTATCGTAGCTGACTCACGGCGCGGAATTTTCTTACGACCACCCCGTTCTTCCACTCGTCTCCCGCCCCTACCTCACATCAGCTGCTCCTCGCCGCAACTGCTCTCCTGCCCAGTCGCCCGCCTTACTGCGCCTCCCCCCAAGCTCCCCGTGAGACCATGGGGACTTCTCCACTCATCGTCACTGGGGAACCAAGACAACACGTCCGTCCCAAGAACAACACTCACCAAGAACAACACGTCCGTCACCAAGACAAACACGTCCTATTCCACCAATCAACACTCCGGTCACCGACAACAGTCAGTCACCAAGACCATTAGCTCCAGTCACCGAAGACAACACGTTCCATTTCACCAAGAGCAACACTGTCCTGTTGTATGGGTTCACCAAGCAGACCAGTCATTCCCAACGACAACAACGTCCAGCTCACTCAAGACACACCCAGCTTTTGTTGTTCTGTTTCTTTCCTCTTCCTTACTCCCTCCCGTCCATCTACTTCTTCTTCCCTTTTTCCTTTCACCAGACGTCTCTATCCCCCTCCTTCATTCCGTGCATTTCTTTACTTCAGCGTATCTCACCCTGGCTTCTCCCCCGCGTCTCTTTCTTTTTTGCCGCCATCGCTTTTCCCCTCACTCTTCCTATCTCTCTTTCGGACTATCCATGTTCTCCTTGCCTTGTCACACTTCGTGCTCTGCTCTCGTTAACCCTCCAACAAACACGTCCAGTAGTCACCAAGACAACACGTGTCCCAGTCACCACAGACACACGTCCAGTCTCTCTCTAACACCTCGTTCCTCGTCTGTGTCTTACGTACTTTATTTCCTTTCCACCATTGCCCCATCCATTACCCACGTTACCATCCGTGCGCCCCTCACGTGTTCCTCGAGTGTCTGCATTCCCCTTCGCACCCCAATTCTGGCTGGCAGTTGTTTGTGCTATTCCCCTCTATCCACCCACTTCCACCCACCGCTTACCTGATCCTCCACTCCAACTCGTTTCCACTCCATGCCAATCTGCCTTTGTCCAATCTCCATCCCCATTGGCCCAGTTCTCATGGCTTCTTCCATCTTTTTCTCTTCTGCTTTGGATTTCCAGCGCATTCCACCGGCCTCCCTTTTCGTCATTTCCGCATCTTCCCCCGTTTCGCCCTGTGCCCGAATTCACTGCCCTTCCATACGTTCACTTTTGTTATGTCTGCTATTCCATTACCACCTCATCCCCCCGATGGCCCATCCACCCCCATCCACCCCGGCCGACCCACCCACCTTGCCACGCCACCCATGCCTTTTCCCGACGTTTGCCTTCGGAATGTCTAATCGTGTTCTATTTTTTTTTTGTATAGCTTTCAATTTTAATTTAGTGAAATTGCCACCCCTCGCCCCGTAGCACACCTTTGACCCATCTTCTTCTCCACCCATGCCAGCCCACCCACCCCCCCCATCCCACCGTACTGCCCACCGCGTACACTTTTCCCCCTTCACTTCACCTAGTGTGTCGGCCCCACGCGCATCTCATTGCCTCCAGTGGTTCCATCCATCCATCCACCCATCCACCCACCCATCCATCCATCCACCCATCCACCCATCCATCCATCCACCCATCCACCCATCCACCCATCCACCCATCCATCCATCCATCCATCCATCATTTTGTTCCTTTTCAACAACTAAGAATAAATCCTGATTATAAATCAGAGGTAGGACCTTAGGGACAAGTCCAACTGTTACTTCCATCCACCCATCCATCCATCCTTCTGTATCTGGGCTGCTCACCTATGCACTCTCCGCGGATGTCCAGTCTGAAGCCCATGTTGCACTCGCAGCGGTAGCTGTTTCCTCTGGTGGGCGTGCACCTCCCATTCAGACACAGGTTACGAAACACGTGGCACATGTTGGTCAGGAAGCTGATGTTCTGGGTCTGAATGATATCTGACACACACACACACACACACACACAGATAAACACCACAGACATCTCTAATACAAATAATCGACCCAAACAGATAAGCTCAAACACAACCCACTTGGTCCACTTGATCCAGGTAGAGGGAGGGGTTGTCCTGGCTGTGGTTGTCCTGGATACGGCTGACCAGGGAACGTTCCTGGGAGGATGTGAGGGGGACCTCCATGGCCATTTCCTCCTCCCCCACCAGGGAAGGCAGGACCACCTCCACCACCACCAGGGAAGACAGGACCACCTCCACCACCACCTCCACCTCCACCTCCACCAGGGAAGAGAACTCCTCCACCTCCACCCCCAACGCCTACTGGTAACTGCAGACACAGCTTCTGGTACTCCTCTGGATGGGAGGAGGCAAGCAGGGAGAGAAAGGGAGGAGCAGGGAGAGAAAGGAAGGAGCAGGGAGAAAAAGAAAGAGAGTGCGTGAGAGAAAGAAACGTCAGGATTCTTTGGTCCCTTTACAACGACGAGGAAGAAATCCTGATTATAAATCAGAGGCAGGACATTAGGGACAAGTCCGACTGTTACAATAAAACCTGTCCCCAGGCTCCGAGCCTTCGGAGCCTTCCGAGACTGAACCACGAGTGACAGTGTGGGGGGTGTGTTCAAAGCCTCACCTGCTCCTCTGATGGGGCACATCTCGGGGACAGAGCCGTCAGACCAACAACGTCCACTGTCACAGCAGCACTGCACCTTGGTGACCGTCTGGAAGTTCTGGTTGGCACAGCGCCCGTTCAGCAGGCTGGCGTAGCAGTACCCGCTCCGGCCGTCTGGGGGCGACAGGGAGCGTGACGGTGACGTCTCCGGACGCGCACGGCTTTAGCGTGCGGCGCGGAGGACTGTCTGGCACGCATGGTAAATGCGTGCCGCAACTTTTTCAAATCCCGCGAGTTTGGATCGCATTCTACTACTGACAA
The DNA here is from genome assembly GCA_903064625.1 of Mallotus villosus. Taxonomy (NCBI): domain Eukaryota; kingdom Metazoa; phylum Chordata; class Actinopteri; order Osmeriformes; family Salangidae; genus Mallotus; species Mallotus villosus. The sequence goes on from CAEFZP010000300.1 coordinate 4,671, forward strand.
CAGCGCTTCACACTTAATTCGCACAAGGTGTCTCGGTAGAGCGATGAGACCCCTTGGAAAAAACGGGGAGGCTGCTAACTCCTTCGACAAGTCAAACAGGGTTGGAGGGCCGGGGGGTGGAAGACAAACAGACAGGCCCGTCCAGAGCTTTAGGGCTCTGGGGACCAGGAGGCTCATCCAGGCCTGTGGCTCTGCATGGGAAAGGGAGCGATGTTTGGACCAGAAGCCTCTCTGGGGCGGAAGACTCGTAGAGGACATTCCTTCCTCACAAACATCCTCTCCTGAGGGGGTAATGTGTGTGTGTGTGTGTGTGTGTGTGTCAGTTGGACCACTCTGACCCAGATTCCTCTCCGGTCCGTTCAGGGTCTGGCTGTGTTGAACCTGGGGTAATTTAGTACTCTCTGTCCATGTTTGGAGGGAAGTTAGTGGTGTGGGGGAGGGAGGGAGGGAGAGAGGGAGGGAGGGAGGGGGGAGAGGGAGGGGGGAGAGAGAGAGAGAGAGAGAGAGAGAGAGAGAGGGAGGGAGGGAGGGAGACTCCTCGTGTATTCAAATGTTCCAAACACAGACTGTTTCCCCCCCCCCGGGAGGTCGGGTGCATGTTTTAAGAGCACAGTCTAATAGCTGCTTTCCCAGCCCCTTTTTAACGATCCAGCACCAGAGATACACAGGTATGTGCGGTGAGCCCAGTGTGATGTTACACCCCTCTCATCACCTCCTCGTCTCCTCTCCTCTCATCACCTCCCCCTGTCTCCTCTCCTCTCTGCTCGGAGAGAAAATAGCTTATTGTTGTGGAAGAAGAGGCGGGCGACGGCTGACCTAAATACTAGCAGCTGAAAGGTTGGAAGTGTTTCAGGTCTGACTGTCTGCACAGCCAACCCCGCAGAGGGAGGGACGTGGAGAGAGGCCACACCCCTTCCCTCCCTTCCCTCTCTTCTGTCCTACATCATATCACAGCACTGCTCTTGTAAGTAGTAGTTGAAAACTAACTGTCAATATTGCTTTATTTCAGTGTTTGTGTGACCCGATGCGGCCCCTGGAGGCTGTGTGCTTACCTATGCACCTGGAGCCGTCCACAGGAGTGTAGTATCCCTGGGGACACTTGCAGAAGTAACTTCCGATGGTGTTGGAGCACTCCCCTCCACTACACAACCCAGGAACGTTAGTGCATTCGTCAAGATCTGCAAGGACAGGAGGAGAAGGGAGGGGAGGGAAGGGGAGGGGAGGGGAGGGGAGAGGAGCAGAGGAGAGGAGAGGAGAGGAGAGAGGTGAGGAAATGAGAGGAGAAGAGAATAGAGGAGAGGAGAGGAGGGGAGGGGGATATTCAGACATACTGACAACTGTGTGTCTCATTTCAATGGAGCAATCCATTAAAGTCCACTTGGACGTTTAGAGAGTGACTAAAACACATGTTATCCATGACAGTTAGAAAGACTTTGTCACAGGATATTAAACCCAAAACCTTTTCCCTTTTTTTTTCACTGGTGCACTTTCAGGACAGTCTTTCTAACCACCAACAGTATATCACATTGATGTCTGTTCGGAAATATAACTCAATAACTCAACCCAATTTGAAATGTCTTTTACACAGTCCAGAGGTTTTCCAGCGATTATTTCTGGGCATTCACCAGTGCATACTTTACCCAGAGAAAGAGCCCCGAACCCTGCTAGGACTGTTAGCCTGAATCAGGATCATGCAGAATTACTGTCCGTCTGGAAGTCATCATAAGACTGTTAATAAGGCAATATGCTTTACAGTCTAATATGGGTTAGAATAGACCTCTGTAAGCACTGAGCTGATGCCTAGAGCAAGTGTTACTTTCACGAGACAGAAATGCACGCTTAATCTTAAAATAACTCCCTCTCTCTCCCAATCACAGTCATACGGTACAGAATGTCTCTGCACCGATATAACCAATCGGGTGACGAATCCTTAGACGACTAAAACCAATAGGATACCTTTTAAATACGCTGTCAGCTCGAGTTTTTCAAAGGCGTAATTCAGAAGGTTAGACGGACACAGTTGGGCTCTATACAGCATCGATAGATAGATAGATAGATAAGATAGATAAATACTTTATTTATCTATCCTCCTGGATAGACTGAGACTGTCTGGATAAAAGACTGTACCCAAACACACCATCCGTGTCCAAGAATAGATGAACAAACTGAAGTGATGATTTAAGGGGTCTGGTTTAATTGAATTAAATTTTATGATTTAGAGAAAGTAGAGACCAGGTCTCATTTAATTAGGTTTAATTGAAAAGGCATGGAGGAGCAACATGGGGGGTAGTGTGTGTGGTCTGTTACTGCACAGTCATAATTAAGACACCGTAGCTTAGGCTGCTGTGACCGCAGCGGTGACCGCAGGCTTCTAGATCAGGGTTTAACTGCCTCAGTTAGGAAATGTCAGACTAATAAAGTTTCTTTTAATTTGCTTCATTACAAGGGGAGGGGCCCTGGGTGACATGGCAGAATGAGATGAGGGATGTTGGCGCTGAAAGTGACAAACTGGCGTTCTGAAGAGTTTTGAAGGGGCAGACGGTGGTTAGGTCGTGGTATTCCGGTGTGTTTTTGTTGTTTTTGCTCACCTTCACATTTCTGAGTTATCTCGTTGAATTTGTGTCCAGCGGGACATTTGCACTCGAACGATCCCACCGTGTTGATGCAGTTTCCCCCCCTGACAGAGGCCGGGGATGGCCTGGCACTCGTCCACATCTGCATCCAGGATAAACACACACACATACACTCAGAAACACACTTACTGACACACGTTTATTTGCATGCATTTTGACTATATTTTTCGACCATTAAATGTAAGTTTATAACTTGCGTATGACATTAAACATGACTTATATAGTTCCTTGGGTGTATGTGAAGCCCTCTGCCACATTGCTTGTTCAAAAGGGCTGTACACATTCGATTCGATTTGATATGCGGAACATACGTTGAAAAATAGTCATTGTGGCTCTTCTGTAATTCCTGTGAGTCTAATTGGAAAGACTTGGGCTGGAATGTAGTCTTGGTCCTGAGGAATCCTGGCCCTAGATGTCTGTCTCCCACTGAGGAGCGGCCATGTTTGTGAGAGGTGGAGAGGATGTCTGGTCTCCCGCTGAGGAGCGGCCATGTTTGTGAGAGGTGGAGAGGATGTCTGTCTCCCACTGAGGAGCGGCCATGTTTGTGAGAGGTGGAGAGGATGTCTGGTCTCCCGCTGAGGAGCGGCCATGTTTGTTAGAGGTGGAGAGGATACTGAGATAAACGACTGTCTGAGCTCAGACCCATGGAGTCTCCCAGGCGCCAGGAGGAGTACTCACTACTTTTATTTATTTTACCGTTATTTTACCAGGAGAGTCCCATTGAGATTAAAAAACTATTTTTCAAGGGAGAGACCTGGCCAAGACACTAAACCTGAGGAACGCACACAGAACTACACAAACCAACCCTAGAGTACTTTAAACAATAGCAACATGACAACAGAGATGAAATAACTGTCCCACGAGGACCAGGATGTACAGTGCTCTATAGTCACACATCAACAATATACACACGTTTACAGCCATACGTACACACAAGGCAGTGCACACGTTCTGGCATGCTGCAGAGTGACAGACAGACAGACAGAGGGAGGGAGGGAGAGAGGGAGGGAGGGTAATCCTGCTAAAGAGAAGCCAAGTAGACATTCAGGAAGAGAGGGGACAGAAAGAAGATTGAGAGGTGGAAAGATAGACAGGTAGATAGAGGAACAGAGTCCAGGCAGCTGCAAATACAGTACAGCAATGGAAAGAACAAAAGACAGACAGAGAGAGCGAGCGAGGGGGGAGAGGGAGAGAGAGAGAGAGAGAGAGAGAGAGAGAGAGAGAGAAGACAGAGAAAGACAGAGACAGAGAAAGACAGAGAGAGACGAGAGAGAAAGACAGAGAGAGAGAGAGAGAGAGAGACAGAGAGAGAGAAGAGAGAGAGAGAGAGAGAGAGAGAGAGAGAAGAGAGAGAGAGAGAGAGAGAGAGAAGAAAGACAGACAGACAGGCAGAGAGCGAGTTACCAGTTATGAGCTCCCACACGTGGCACTGCCATTGACCCGTGACAGTCACTCTGACAGCCCCACCGCGGTGAGTGTCTGCAGGCATTCCTCACTCAGGGGGGAGCCCTGCTACCCATCCCAATTTAACCCAATTAGAACTAATCCTCTGGATGGGCAGGAGAGGGGGGGTGAGAGGGTGACGAGGGCGATAGAACTGGAGAGAGGCTAGAGAGAGAGAGAAAGAGAGAGAGAGAGAGAGAGAGACAGAGACAGAGACAGAGACAGAGACAGAGACAGAGAGAGACAGAGAGAGACAGAGAGAGAGAGAGAGAGAGAGAGAGAGAGAGAGAGAGACAGAGAGAGAGACAGAGAGAGAGAGAGAGAGAGACAGAGAGAGAGACAGAGAGAGACAGAGAGAGAGACAGAGAGGGCTCGCCCACCTTGGCACGCCCCTGTGCGGTGGTTGGGTATGAAGCCTCGTCTGCAGGGGTGCGGCTGGGCCGGGCACATCTCACAGGGGTGCCCCCACGCCCGTCCCACCGTGGCACAGCACAGGGTCTTGGTGCACACGATGCCCGTCAGCTGGCCTTGACACATCTGATTGCTCACCGATGCAAAGCAAGGTCCGGTCCGGTAGTCTGGAATCACACGGGTGCATGTATGTTAGCAGAGGCCAGAGTATCCAACACTCACACCCACACACAGGTGTGTTTACCCTACGCTAATGGACATTTCATTTAGAACGTATTCCGTTCTCTAACCACCAAAAAGTTACACCCCCCTCCCCCGCTACTCACCCTCACCCCCACCCCTCCCCTGCCCCAAATACCCCTCACTCTATACAGCACACACCCTGCAAATGAAACACAAACACAGACCTCTCTCGCTCTCTTAGAACGAAAAAGAAGAGAGCGAGAGAAAGAAAAGAGAGGAGGGAGGGAGTGATAGAGAAAGAGTGGGAGAAGTAGAATGAGAGAGAGAGAATGGAACGGAGAGAGAGCGAAAAAGAGAGGGGGAGGGAGAGAGACGCATCTCCCCTCAATACGGCCTGGACACAGTCCAAAGGCAAAAATCATTTCCACATTTTGCAGCAGACAACAGACACACAGAGAGAGGAAAAGGGGTGCCCTGTTCCAGCATTACAGTCGTTTCTAACAAACGAGACATTGTGCCGTTCTCCTGAGTGGACCGGGGCCCAGCCCAAGCCCATCACGTGTGCCCTGCCTCTCCAGGCCTCTCTGTCTCTGGCAGAACCGCTGTGTGAAACAGAACTGGGTCATCTCTCTCTCCCTCCCTCCCTCCCCTCCTCCCCTCGGTGTATGGTATGTAGGCTATGCTGCTTTAAGTGCTTTAGCAGTCCTGAGGAGGAACCCAACCCTCCTCTCCACTCAGGAGGGATGACCAGACTCAGGAGCTGGTCGCAATCCCACCAGCTGGACTCCGGGTGCAACCGTCAACGTGCAAAGTGTTGCTTTGGACTGACTGACTGACTGACTGACCGGCTGGATGACAAGCTAACTGGCTGGTTGGCTGGCAGGCTGGCTGGCTGGCTGAGTGACTGTTTAAATGACTGCCTTCAGACTGGCTAACTGGCTGACTGGCTAGTTAACTGGCTGGCTGGCTGGCTGGCTAGCTAACTGGCTGGCTGGCTGACTGGCTAACCTATATGGGGCAACATTGGACCTACAACCAGACCCACTGTCTGTGTAGAGAGGAACCATAAATGTTCTGAAAACCTTCCACATGGCGCCCTCTAAAAGCCACCTACAGTTGACCTTGTGAGATTTCTCCTTTCATCAGATGAAAGTCCATGTGTTGTGACTGTCTGCCTGACACCCATGATCCATCTGACATAATACCTGCTTATTAAGACCATCTCCAGCACCTGAGGATGAGGGAAAAGACAAACATGAACCCATCCAAAAGAGCAGAGGACTCGGTTGGGGGGGGGGCGGGCGGGTCTGAGACTGTGAGGCAAACAGGGAGGGGCTCAGAGCTGTGGGGAGCATGTGGTGTCATTTCTCTCTCTCTCTCTCTCTCTCTTCTCTCTCTCTCTCTCTCTCTCTCTCTCTGTCTCTCCCTCTCTCTCTATCTGTATCTCTCTCTCTCTCTCTCTCTCTCTCTGTCTCTCTCTCTCTCAGTCTCTCTCTATCTCTCTCTCTCTCGGTCTCTATCTCTCTCTCTCTCTCTCTCAGTCTCTCTCAGTCTCTCTCTATCTCTCAGTCTCTCTCTCTCTCTATCTATCTGTCTTTCTAGTTCCGCTGGTGGATCCGCCCATGTCTTCCACATCTGGGAACAATCCCGCAAGTCAAACACACACACACACACACACATTTATACACACATGCATTACATTCACACTCTATCTCACTCACACATACATAGACACACACATATAGTCTGAGCCCCCCCTTCACACACACACACACACACATCGAATTCCCTCCAACCCTCATCCTCAAGCCAAGCAGGGATGAACCCAGGACATACTAAATGTTATAAAAAACATTGTTTTCCCAACATATGTTGAGACATGTATTTGGATGGGTTAGGGATTGACTGTCAAAAGACGTCCAGTGTCAGTAATAGAATATATACCGTGGAGGCTGGCTTCAATAAAGGACTCCAGTGTTGACACAACAACCATGGAACTGGTGTAAAGTATAGAAGCCCCCAACTAAGAATCGAAAGTTAAGTGAGTTTCCTAAATTCATTCCAGATACTTTGTTTACACCAGACCATCGTTTCCTAAACTTCACTGCCAGTCTCAAACCAGCCTTTTCTCTCTCTCTGCTTTTCTAACCATCAAAAAAGTATTTACGTGAAGTCACTTGTGTCACACTTTCTGAGTGTGCGGGTAGAGGGGTGTGTGTGTGTGTGTTTCCCAGCTGACAGTGTGCGGGTAGAGGAGTGTGTGTGTGTGTGTTTCCCAGCTGACAGTGTGCGGGTAGAGGTGTGTGTGTGTTCCCAGCTGACAGTGTGCGGGTAGAGGGGTGTGTGTGTTTCCCAGCTGACAGTGTGCGGGTAGAGGGGTGTGTGTGTGTGTGTGTGTGTGTGTGGGTGTGTGTGTTTCCCAGCTGACAGTGTGCGGGTAGAGGGGTGTGTGTGTGTTTCCCAGCTGACAGTGTGCGGGTAGAGGGGTGTGTGTGTGTGTGTGTGTGTGCTGACAGTGTGCGGAGCCTCGTATCAGGGCGTGCCCGTCCCTGTAGACACAGAGCCTGTCAGCAGAGCTATCTCTCCACTCGAGAGTTTACAAGCCAAACACACACACACACACTTTGCTGAAAGGTCGGGATATCAACAGAGGTTGATAGGAGAGTCGCTGGGGCATTCCCAGACAGAAAGACTTCACAGCTGACTGCCTTCTACATCCTGTCTGAACTGATAACTGATTGACCGTGGAACTCCCGTGTTGCCGTGTCTTAAGCCGCTCTTTCACCAAGACGCCCCGGCGGGATTGGACGGCATCCTCAGACAAAGTCTGCTTGTATTGTTTCATTTAGTCTTTTACATTTAGTCATTTAGCAGACGCTCTTATCCAGAGCGACTCACAGTAAGTACAGGGACGTTCCCCTGAGGCAAGTAGGGTGAAGTGCCTGGCCCAAGGACACAATGTCATTTCGCAGGGCCGGGAATCGAGCCGGCAATAGCCCGATTCCCTAACCGCTCAGCCATCTGACTCACCAGAAGCAGAGGGTGCTGTGGGATTTCTGAGCCCTCGCACGTGATCGGGACTGCTGTAACTTTCGGCTGCTCCCAAATTCCTCCCGAAATCGCATTTGCTACCAGCAGGAAGTACGTCAATCTAGCTCCTCATTCGACACCCACCTTTTTGTTCAGTTTCAGAGGAAACAAGCTGCAGTGGCCTATAGGGCAGCTCAGCCCTAAGCAGCACAAGCTGCCAGTGTGTGTCTCCACAATGTCAAGGTTACTAGGTTGCGTGTGGCAGAGACTTTTATATTTTATTTATAGTCTTTGATATTTTACCCACGCAGGCCGATCTCAAGGCCCTACAGCTGGAGAGACGTGCTTTCTGTCCTTGCCAGATCACGTGAAAACCTCCTGTCTCTACTAACGTGATAAGATCTGGGCCCATGTGGGACCGTGTGCTGTAAATAGCATGAAGAACAGTGTGTTTTATCAGAGACAAAGAAGGAGTTGGCGCACACAATGGCTTTCCCTTGGGAAGGAGTGGAATCTGGCCAAGGAAATTACAGGAAAAGTGACTTAATTCAAAAGGCCACCATACCACACTGGCCTGAGTTTTACAAGGGGCAGCAGTGGGTCTCAATCTACTGCTGCGAAGCATCCTCCAATCACAGCTCACGGATCAGTGTGAGGTCTCTTTGTATAAACTGATCCAGGTTTGTGATGCGATTAGAAAAAAAAGGACGTAAGCAGGATCCGGATGTGTGTTTGAACACATTACCAGGAAAGTTCAACATCTGAGGTAACTTGACTGTTTAAGGGATGAGGAGATCTCGATGGCAGGCTCTCCAAAGAGCATTCTTGTTGTCGTAAACACACACATGCTCACACAAATACACACACCTACAAAACACATACACACACACAAACACAAGTAAGCAAATATGAACTATACCACCCACAAATATGTTTTGATACCACCCACATGAACACATTGCCAGTGCAGAGTTAGTACGTTTTCAAGACAACAAATTTAGACGAAATTAAACAATGTTTTCATTTACCAGACGCTTTTATCAACACCCAACTCACCAAGGCCCTCGGAAAACATTTGAGTTTGGGGCCTCAGTAACTCAAATATTGATTCGGCAGTTTTGATGCCAAGACAACGCCTATTCAAATGATTATACAATCCAAAACCAAGCGCCTGTTGAACTGTGCCTCATTCAACCGTTTTTGCTACAGATAACAAAACAAAGTAACTGTTTGAGTTGAGGGGCCGAACCCCTCCAAAACTCCCGCAGACAGATTCATCCAGAGACATGTCAGCGCAGCCACAGTGGAAGAATCTGGCAAACTGACATCTTTACAAACCCCCTCTCGTTACCAGGGACAATCAGGAATTAGGGGTCTGCTGCTAAAGCAAATATTATCGTTACAAGGTCAACGCTACGACCCTCAAGGGGTCATCACCGCCAGAGACCGCTGCCTGCATCCGTCTAACGTACAGTACTCCCTTGTGGTTACACACACACACCACACACACACTCAAACACACACTCAAACACACACTCAAACACACACTCAAACACACACTCAAACACACAGATGACTAAAAGGCCATAAGCTGTGCTCTGTGTACATGTGTACATGACTTTGTGCAGCTTCCACGCACCACGGTTAAACCACAGGGGGAATGGAGGTCTTTCGTTTACAAACAGAAAACATTCAATAAGCCATTACATCCCCCCAGACAGTCGTGCATGACCAGATGTGGAAAGTAATGGTTGTTTCTGAAAGCGAGCGTGACAACACAGAGCTCAACAACAAACCCTGCACAGATCACCAGCCAGGACCATTACAAAACACACTGAGTATCCATGCCAAAGCGATAACCATTGTTGTTTTTAGGTGAAAAATACATTTTAAAAAGGAATATTGTTGTACTGTTAGAACCACAATTCTGTTAAGAAAGAGTTGCCGCATGAAGTAACTTAGGCACACAGAGAGGAGAGGAGAGGAGAGGAGAGGAGATGAGAGGAGAGGAGAGGAGATGAGAGGAGAGGAGATGAGAGGAGAGGAGAGGAGATGAGAGGAGATGAGAGGAGAGGAGAGGAGATGAGAGGAGAGGAGAGGAGATGAGACGAGAGGAGATGAGACGAGAGGAGACGAGAGGAGAGGAGAGGAGATGAAATGAGATGAGAGGAGATGAGAGGAGAGGAGATGAGAGGAGATGAAATGAGATGAGAGGAGATGAGAGGAGAGGAGATGAGAGGAGATGAAATGAGAGGAGATGAGAGGAGATGAGACGAGACGAGAGGAGACGAGAGGGAGATGAGACGAGACGAGAGGAGACGAGATGAGAGGAGATGAGAGAGTGTTTTCTCTCTGCCAGAGAGGGGTGCTGGGGGGGTCTTACCTCTCTCACACTGCGCCCCGGTGAAGCCGTAGGTGCACACGCAGCGGTTGGGCGCCACACACCTGCCTCCGTTCAGACAGCCTGTCTCACACACCGCTGGAAGCACAGGAGCACAAAGGGGCCCTCAGGTGAAGCATGATCGGGAGGGGTGGGATTAACGTTAAGCTCTCCGTAGGTGTTGTGAAGCGTTCCTTACGTTGGCCGCAGTGAGCTCCTATGTAGCCCTTCTGACACATGCAGTGGTCCTCTGCACAGGACCCTCCGTTCATACAGCGGATGTTGCAGTGCTGCGCTGTACGGGCGAAGAGACACATGGAAACAAGTCAGGTTTACAGGTGAAGTTAGTGAACACACATGCTAGCTATATTCATAACATAGGCCCTGTAAAGGCACTAGCTACATTCAACCCCCCGCATGACAGAAGTGAGAAAGGTGCCCGCTGACACCGAGTCAGTCACAAAGGTGTGACGGGCTTCGACACTGTGAGAGGCTTGGACACTCTGGAAGAGACAACATCAAAGTTTGACTTTCGACGGGAAAAAAACGAAACGTGGTGGGATTGCCTTACTGTATAAACACTTATGAATGCCTTGTGAACCATGTTTATCATGAATCATACTCAGATGACCACATGATGTCAAACTGCTCTGAGCTGCCACAGAGCAACATGTTACGATGTTGACTGTGGACGCCTTCCAAAGCACCCACCTATTCAGCCAGACGCAGAATAATCCAAGTTTTCTCTTAAAAAGCATATTTTATCAAGAGTACAGAGTAGTGCAAACAGGCTTTTGTGAGGCGTCTAAGTACAGTTTTGGGTAAGTTTTGGACTATTGTTATTTTATGCTGCATGTCTGAGTACATGCATACAAACCAGCCTGTGTCCCTCATTTAGTGCAACACGAGCCTTGAGACAGGATGTGACATCACACTGCTGTCAGGTCCCAAACCAGACAGAGATTTCAGCTGGAATGATCTCTGCCAAAACAGCTCTCACATACCATCTGAGCCCCTCTCGAGTGTTCTCTCTTGGGGAGGAAATATCAAACGTATTCTTATTTCTGCTTCAAATCATCTCTCAACACTTGACATTGTTGTTGTAGTTCGGCGGGGAACGCTTAGATCATTCTCACAGTGCAGATCCTCCTAACTGTTCAGGAAAAAGGGTGGGTCTCCGAAACCGGGGGGAGGGGGATATCTTCATATCTAAATAAATTAATATTTTGACCTAGTTTCCATTTACTTATCGATGTGTCACTTCTCTTTTTGCACATGTGTTCTTCAGTGGTGTAGTCCAGTATCAAGTACTCAATTTCCCAAGTCTCCCTCCTCCCCAAAGCTAACAGCTGTGGTAATCCCTTGAGGGCATACACACCCTATGTCTGCCTAGTGCACCAGCGGTCTTCTCTCTTCACGGTGTCACACGCTAAAACAGCAGCCAGTGTACAGAGTGATGGTGTGTACGGAGTGAGGGTGTGTGTACGGAGTGAGGGTGTGTACAGAGTGAGGGTGTGTACAGAGTGAGGGTGTGTACAGAGTGAGGGTGTGTACAGAGTGAGGGTGTGTACAGAGTGAGGGTGGTTCGTGGAGCATACCTGACTTGGACCCACAGGAGGACGAGATCTGCCCAGTGGGACAGGTGCACATGTTGGGTCTGGAACAGAAGCCGTCTCCACACGTACTGCGGCAGATGGCTGCAGACGACAAGCAAAGCACAACTCACACAAGCTCTTCAGGAGACACGGCGCATAACCATGTACAGTGTAAACACACATCAAAATACAATACATTCAACGAGAGATGGTTTTCTGTCTCCCTAATGTAACGGCAGACTCGTGAAGGGTTAGCGTACATAATGAGGGACAAGACACAAGATAGCCTTAATTCAAATTATAAGTATTTATTTACACCAACAACAATAAACAACAAAATAGGGGTATTAAAAAGGTCATGTTCGATGTCATGAATAAATGCATCAACATGTTTGGATATCAAAGTCAAAGTGCCTGTGTGAGGGAGAATATCAAACCATAGTGCCTAATGAGAGAGAGAGAGAACCCTTTTATAGCCCCACCCTAAATACAGGTGCAGACAATAAAGCACTTAGGCTCAGGCTCCGCCTCTGTCCGTGCACTGGCAGGGTGAAGCCTGAAGGGGCACAGGTGGGCATCACACCTCCCTCCCTAAGAGCTGCGGGTAAACCTCAAACAAACAAAACAAAACAAAAGAAAGACCTCCTGTGCCACATCCACCTAACTCCTGCGGCCCCCTAGGACTAGGGAAATGTGAAACAAACAGTACCAACAGTTCGGCTCTGGACAACGCATGAACACTAAAGAATAACAGGCCCTTTTCTCTTCTGTCACTACAGGCTGGAAGTTCCAACAGGTCTATCTGACCGTCGGATCGAATTCATAAGAACTCAAATGGACCCCTTGCCTAATATGGACGTTATGGTTTCCAAAAGCTCATGATGGTTTGATAGCTGGAGTCCCCGTGGCCGAGGCCCTGGCCTGCTAGTTCTTCTCCATGTTATAGTACAGACATTCTGGAGCTTGTGCTTGTGTACAGGCATGTCTGGCTCATCTTACTACTCTGTGCTCCTGTTCCCACAGTCTAGTGCTGGCAAGACCTCCTCTTCAGTTCACACCCCCCCCCTGTCCTCTTTACCTCCCTCTCTCCTTCTCTCCTTTCCTCCCTCTCTCCTTCTCTCCCCCTCTCCTCCTCTTCAGTTCACCCCCCCCTGTCCTCTTTACCTCACTCTCTCTTTCCCTCCCTCTCTCCTTCTCTCCCCCTCTCCTCCTCTTCTGTCTTCACCCCTTCCCCTCCCAGATCAGTCAGGTGGAGTCCAGACGCTGACCCTGCCGCCTTGCTTCAACTATGTCATCAGAGCGGCCGACAGGCGAGCAGCCAGAATGCAATCACACACACTGCTGGGTCTGAGAGGTCTTTCTGTCTGCCTGCTCTGGAGGGAGGAGAGTGCTCTGGACATGCACCGGGCCATATTCCATGCAGTGTGAACTGCTACCGATCAAACGTAGGCGTTTAAGTGAGTGGACGGTGTGGTCACTGGTTGTAATCTGATGAAACAGTGCTATCCGAGGCTAACGCTAGGTAGACGTGCTGTGCTAGCTTGGTGTCGGGTGAAGGGCGATACTCACGGACGATGCACTGGTTTCCCCCTGTGAGGGTCTTCCATCCTGGACAGCAGTAGCATTGGTACGAGATCCACATACGTTGGGTCTGGGGGGGGAAACCCAAGGAACATTAAACACTTGAATAGCAAACTGTTTTCCCTACCTACACAAAATCTACTTTTATATGTATACTTTACTGTGATCACGTGCTATGGCTAAAAGGAGTATGAAAGTTGCTGCAAGGAAACAGCACAACCTAGAGCTGCATCACTGAATTGTTTACCCTGGTCTGTCATTCTGACATGGTTAACACTTCCTATCCCAATGAAAGGGCTTAAAAATTAGTTCTCATTGAAAAATGAATTTACTTTCAAACAACAAAAGCATGTGGTCTTGGTAGAAAATGACTATCATCAGCTCTCTGCTTTTAGAGTTTGACAAACACAGACACGCACACACACCACACACACACACACACACACACACCATCTCCCTACCAGTGACCCACTGTGTACAGCTGCAGATGTGATTTATCCCAGAGTGGGGTGTGGTGTTTCTGGCCAGAAAGGATTAGGCTGTGACTCTCTTTCAGTGCAGCAGGCATTCCTACAGCCACACACGGCCAATAGACTCCTTTGTTTGGATGTAATTTATTATTGCAGTCAGCAGGAATGTGATAGTCTTGCCAGTATTTAATTACCAAACTTTCCTCCAAACATCCCATCACTGAGAATCTCACTTGTTGGGTTTGACCTGCATTCTCAACAAATTAAAAACAGAAAAAGTTCAACTATCCTGTGACCCTTTTCCCTGTTTCTTCATTATGAACGACTCAGTGGGCAAAAGTGTATGTTATTATGAGGGAAATCATTTAAGGGACTAATTATTGTTATTTGCTGCTTTTAAAGCTAACATACAGCCTGCAGTGTGTGTATAGGACTGAAAAGGATGCTTTCCAAATCTGCAGCAACCTTCCCTAAAATATCCAGATTGAAATGAACTCCACAGACGGACTGACAGGTGGGTCACATCCATACGAACGTACACAGCCTTCAAGTTTAACCTACATAAAATCGTAATTTAACACGTCTATATGAATTTTTTTGAAGTGTTCTGAGCCAGGTGAGATTTACAGTAGGATAAAGTGTTTACCCCCTGAGGACTTCAGTTCCTCCTCTCCGCTTCGCTCTGCTTGCTCTGGGCTCCGTGGGTTTAGCCGTCTCGCTGTCTCCTGTCGCAGTCCCCACTCCTGCCTCGGCACTCAACGACAGCACTGCCACTATCCCCACGACCAACTTCAACAGCCGACCCTGTCCCATTCTTCCCCTGGTTGGCCTCAACAAATACACGACTCCTCTTTCCTGAGGAATTATTTATCTTCCTTTAAAGATTCCAACTCCAACGCCCCCTTAGAAGTACCAAGTCAAAAGCTGCAAAACAATAGGATGGGGTTTTTTTCCGTTTCATTTTCAGAAAGGCGCAAACGGGTGTGCAGAGGATGTAACGCAAAATGTTTCTTAATGTAACCCATGATTCTATATGTTGCGATGCAAAGTTACAGAAGATAAGCTCACAAAACAATATCACATAAACATAGGGGAGGAAAGCAGCTTAGTTCGGAAATATTAGGCAACAGTAGATTTCATAAAACCAAGGAAAATATGCAATTGCGCACAGGATAAAGCGCACTAAGCCACGCTGAAGAATAACTCACCCTCTCTCCCAAGGAGGGATTCCTTGAAACCCGAGCAAGAAAAGAAAACCACCTATATACTTCAACCTTTTACTAGATGAACCATTTCAGGAAAATAATAAAGATAGATAAAAATAGCAAAAAACCCTCAAGATGTCCGATGAAGTCTAATCTTAGTTTAGCATTTTGATTCTCTCCATCACAACCGTTGCATTCAACACAGAATATGCGGTCTAGATATCGCCTGGATTAATTAGAGGCGTTGGGGCATTCCAAAGGATGAGATGTGTAAAACGCTTCCCTCTCTTCAGCTCTCCCTCACCGAGAGTTCTCTAGTCCCTCTTCATCTCTGCCCTCCTAAACTTTCTCCTAAACTTTTTTTTTGTCCTGCTCTCGCGATACACAAATTCCATCGCAAATTATGTGCGGTGAGTTAAACAGGAGTGAATGGGATCCCAGACTCATACAGCAACAGCGAGAGTCTTACTCACAAAATGCTGTAAGCGTTTACTCAGCACGTGATGGCACAAGATGATGTTTTCCAGAAACAAGAGATCATAACAGACATAATGAAACTGCACGCGAGTCCTCCCCATGGCATTTTCCCTATGAGATCATTGGTGTTATAACGTGATGACAGACACCTGTTTTTTGCTCTACTTTCTAATAATGCCTATGGATGTAAATCAAACGACAGTTACAAGGCATGGCACTTCACAAGTCATTGACAACCTCCATCTAAAAGACCACTGCCTCGGCTAAGAAGATGACAGCATATCACTTAGCACTCTAAACATCCCAGCCCACACAGCTCTTTAAGAGGCAGTCACATATTCCAGTGTTGTTAGGAAGAGTGAGGGAGTAATCTGCCGTGGAATTATTACCATCGTGTCTGGTAAACACGAGAAAACAACGATTTAAAGTTAACAAATGTTGGGAAATTGTGCTAGAGAGTACTCTGACCATTACATCTTTCAAGGAGGGGAGGGGAGAAGAGGGGAGAGAGGAAGGGAGGGGGAGGAGAAGAGGAGAGGAGGGGAGGGGAGGGGAGGGAGGGAGAAGAGAGGAGAAGAGAGGAGAAGAGAGCAGAGGAGAGGAGGGGAGGGGAGGGGAGGGGAGGGGAGGGAGAGGAGAGGAGAGGAGAGGAGAGGAGAGGATGAGGAGAGGAGAGGAGAGGAGAGGAGAGGAGGAGGAGAGGAGAGGAGAGGAGGAGGAGAGGAGAGGAGAGGAGAGAGAGGAGAGGAGAGGAGAGGAGAGGAGAGGAGAGGAGAGGAGAGGAGAGGAGAGGAGAGGAGAGGAGAGGAGAGGAGAGGAGAGGAGAGGAGAGGAGAGGAGAGCGAGCTGAGCTGAGCTGAGCTGACCATGGGAGTAGTTTGTTTGGACAGGGAGCGAGCCCCTCCTAGGTCGACTTGGGTCAGTCCACCTCACTCAGACGAGTGGAGCTGAGCTCAGCGCTGCTGCGTGGCCAGGCCTGGGTGTGAGGAGTGAACTGCAGCGTGTCAGGAGTTAAGGGACCATAGTTAAGAGAGCTCAGTAAGGCCACGACTGAGCTCAAAGGCACCTATAGGTTACTATGTTGGCCTGGCCTGGCCTGGAGGAGACTGACTTCTCGTAACCCTGAGACAGGACGGGGTCAAACTGGCCTGGGTCTGATTGCATCATTAGGCTGCATGAGTGAAGGGGGAGGACTCTAGTTCTGTATGTTGCTTCTCCTGGGTGTGTGTGTGTGGTGTGTGTGGTGTGAGAGGGAGAGAGAGAGGAGAGAGAGAGGAGAGAGAGGAGAGAGAGAGAGAGAGAGAGAGAGAGGAGAGAGAGAAGAGAGAGAGAGAGAGAGAGAGAAAGAGAGAGAAAGTGTGTGTTTGTGTGAGTGTGAGAGAGAGAGAAGGTGTGTGTGTGTGGGTGTTAGTGGGTGTGTGTGTGTGTGTGTTAGTGGGTGTGTTTGTACGTGTCTGTGTTGCTGTTATAGTGTGTCTGCTCTACATCATTAGTGCTGTTAAGAGTTTACAGCCAACTCACAGCCATCTGGACTGAATAACCATAATGGATATGAATATGAAAATGACATTTCCCGTAAACATATGGAGATACTGTACTCCAAACACACACACACACACACACACACACACACACCCTTCCACACGCGCGTACATAAAGTACAGTCTGAGTTTATTGGTGAGAATGAACTTCAGAGAAGTGGTCTGCTGTGGCGTGTTTATCTACTGGTTAGCTGCTTACATGCAGGTTCTCCATCAACAGGAAACAGTCTGAGACATACAGACCCTGAGGTACTGCAGACAGATTGTGCTCAGCTATCATTTATTCTCATAAGGACAGCTTAAGCTTTAGCAGGTCTTCATCTCCCAAGATAAATTCATCCGACTCACTAAACTAGCATCCAGACAAAGGTTACATTACCTACACCCAATCCTTTTTGGCCATAATCCCAAATATATTCCTCCCTATCATTCCAGAAATGTCGAAAGCATAACTCTTCTTCTTGATTCCCAAACTTTGCTAGCCTCTGTCTTGCTGCCTGTGTCACATATTTCCTTCAGACAGTTTAATGGTGGAGATTGAGATCAGCATTGGCTGTTCTTCGAGCAGTAACTGTAGCGAGACTTTCTCACACTGTGTGTTGTCTTTGGCACTGCGGGCAGCGCTTCATTTCCTTTTGTCTTCTCCTGCAGAACGCCGGCCAATATTCATGTGAAATATTTCTCCAAAATGAGTCGGAGCAGAAACCCAGGGACTTTTTCTTGGTGTAATAACCATGTCTATGAATTCTTTGAGTTAGCATTGGTTTCCCCCTCAGTGCAACGAGGAATAATGTTTCATCATTTTGCGGGGGGATTTCAACATGTTTTCAGTACTGTATTGTACGTTACCATTCGGAGTGTGCGACTGATGTAGCTCCAGC